>MJUU01056791.1:16918-27964 GCA_002080025.1 Modiolus philippinarum | reverse complement strand
CGAACACAACCCCTGTCGCCAACGTCGCCAACATAGTTCGAACTCAACTCCTGTCGCCAACGTCGCCTACGCCGCCAACATTGTTCGAACACAACCCCTGTCGCCAACGTCGCCAACGCCGCCAACATAGTTCGAGCTCAACCCCTGTCGCCAACGTCGCCAATGCCACCAACATTGTTCGAACACAACCCCTGTCGCCATCGCCGCCAACATTGTTCGAACACAACCCCTCTCGCCAACGTCTTCAACATTGTTCGAACACAACCCCTGTCGCCAACGTCGCAAATACCGCCAACATTGTTCGAACACAACCCCTGTCGCCAATGTCGCCAACATTGTTCGAACACAACCCCTGTCGTCAACGCCGCCAACATTGTTCGAACACAACCCCATAATTTGCTCTTTTATGGTATAAAAAGCAAAATAAATATATAATGTGAGAAAAATCATAAATATTGTATTAAAAAGACTTAAAATAGAGGAAATTAACCCATTTTTATAGTTGATTTCCTAATCTGATAGTGTTTAAATCATGAATGAAGAAAAAAATAGAAATTATGGTTGCAACTTTTTATCTGATTTGGTCTTTCATGGTGTGAAAAGTGAATAAAATACATAAAGTAAATGAAACAATGAAGATTTTGATTGAAAAAATTACAATTTTGTAGTTTTACCAATTTTTATAGTTATCCAATACCGATGATTTCTAAATCCATACACTAGAGAAATGCAAAAACAAAATTATATCTGCAACTATTTATTTGATTTGGTCTTTTATGGTATGAATAGTAAATAAAATGTATAATGTTGGTTAAAGAATTAAGATTTTGTTTATAAAAGAGTTACAATTTTGAAGAATAGTCAATTTTTATAGTTGTTTATCGCATACCCATAATCCATTTACATCATGAACATATGTACTAAAGGAATGAAGAAACAAAATTAAAATCATATGGGCAACTATTTATTGAATTTAGTATTTTCTGGCATGTAAAGTACATAAAATATATCAAGTGGGTAGAACAATAAAGGTTTGTTCAAAAAGTTGACAATTTTTAAGAATAAACAATTTTTATAGTTGGTTATCCCATACCGATAATGTCTAAATCGATATAAAACTGAAATTAAATTGGCAATGGTTTTTTATGGTGTGAAAAGTACATAAATTGTATAAAGTGGGTATAACAATTAAGATTTTCTTTGAAAAGGTTACAATTTTGAAGAATGACCAATTTTTATAGTTGGTTATCCCATACCGATTATATCTAAATCCATATACATGTTTTATGGCAATGCAAAAAATTAAAATTATATTGGCAATTATTTATTAAAAGTTGGTCTTTTAGGGTGTCAAAAGTAATTAAAATGTATAAAGTGGGTATAACAATTAAGATTTTCTTTTTAAAAAGGTTACAATTTTGAAGAATAAACAATTTTTATAGTTGGTTATCCCATACCGATAATGTCTAAATCGATATATAGTACATGTTCTATGGTAATGCAAAAAAATTGAAATTTTATTGGCAATTATTTATTAAATTTGGTCTTTTAGGGTGTCAAAAGTAAATAAAATGTATAAAGTGGGTATAACAATTAAGATTTTCTTCAAAAATATTACAATTATGAAGAATTACCAATTTTTATAGTTGGTTATCCCATACCTATAATGTCTAAATCCATATACATGTTCTATGGCAATGCAAAAAATTGAACTTATGCTAGCAATTCTTCATCAAATTTGGTCTTTAATGAAAGAAAAAATAGATAAAATGTATAAAATGGGTATAACCATTAAGATTTTCTTCAAAAAAGGTTACAATATTGAAGAATAAACAATTTTTATAGTTGGTTATCCTATACCGATAATGTCTAAATCCGTAGACTTGAGTAGTGCACAAAATTGAAATTATATGTACAACTTTTGATCAAATTTAGTCTTTTATGGTATGAAAAGTAAATAAAATATATAAAGTGAGTAGAACAATTAAGATTTTTTGTTTTAAAAGTTTCAACAGAGGAGAATAGGCTATTTTAATAGTTGGTTGTCGCAGACCGACAGTGTTTTAATACCAGAATTGAATGCAAAAAGAAAAACAAGTGTGGACCCAAATTGATGTCTCGCCCATCCCTACTTGATCGCAAAACTGATGTGAAAACTCAAACAGACTAATTCAGAAAACTTAACTTGTTGGCTAGACTGTAAAATTAGGGTTACTGATAAAAGCAATATAGCAAACTGTTATATATAACCAAAAACCAAAATGCAAAATATCAGTGACCTACCACTGATATAGATACCGGAGAACCAAATATGTTCACTAGACTGTGGAAATGAGGTCAAGGGCTAAAGCCAGATAGCAGGATGTCATGTTCCATCTAAGACAAACCCACACACCAAATATTTTTGACCATAATTAATAAATACTTGAAAACTCAACATGCTCACTGGACCGTGAAAATGAGATCACAAACAAAAGCCATATAGCTGACTGTCATGTACTACCTAAGACCAACCTATATACCATATATCATTGACCTACTATTTATAGTTACTGAGAAAATGATCTAATCACAAAATCTTAACATGCTCAATAGACTGAGAAATTGAGGTCAAGGACAAAAGCCATATAAAAGATTGTCATGTACTACCTTAGACCAACCTACATACCATATATCATTGACCAACCACTTATATTTACTGAGAAACTAACCTTAGCACGAAAACTGAACATGTTCATTGGACCGTGAAATTGAGGTCACAGACAAGCCATATAGCAGACTGTCATGCACTACTCAAGCCCAACCTATATACCAAATATCATTGACCTAACACTTTTAGTTACTGAGCAAATGACCTTATCACAAAAACTTATCATGCTCCCTGGACCGTGATATTGAGGTCAAGGACAAAAGCCATATAACAGCCTGTCCTGTACTACCTAAGACCAACCTACATACCATATATCATTGACCAACCACTTATAGTTAATGAGAAACTAGCCTAAGCACAAAAACTTAACATGTTCATTGGACCGTGAGGTCACAGACGAAAGCCATATGCCAGACTGACATTTACTACTCAAGATTAACCTTCATACTAAATATCATTGACCTACCACTAACAGTTATTGAGAAATAAACTTAATCAGAGAAACTTGACGTGGTCACTAGACCTTGAAATTGAGGTCAAGGACAAAAGTCATATGCCAGACTGACATGTACTACCCAAGACCAACCTACATACCAAATATTATTGACCTACCTATATAGTTATTGAGAAATGGACTTAATCATAGAAACTTAACGTGGTCACTAGACCATGAAATTGAGGTCAAGGACAAAAGTCATATGACAGACTGACATGTACTACTCAAGACCAACCTATATACCAAATATCATTGACCTACCACTTACAGTTATTGAGATATGGATCTAATCAGAGAAACTTAACATGGTCACTGGACCGTGCAACTGAGGTCAAGGTCAAATGATTTTATGTCCGTCAGGTAGCACTTGATTAGTACTACCACTGGAGCAAATATGATGTTCTTACATCAAAGGGTTTTCAAAATTTTCTGTATATAGTAAAAGTTAACGCCGTCGCCAATCATACTTTGCACGCCTATGCCTCGCTTTCCGCGACTTTTGTCGCGGGCGAGACAAAAATAATGTGCATATAAAGTTTTTGTCTTTAAATTCAAAGATCTTATCTAAAAATGTTTAGGTCCCATGCACGTTTTACTTTAGCTTCTCAGGCCCCTGTTTCATCTCTTTTCTGGGAACTAATTTTACCTTTTTATTTAATTCTCAAATTAAAAAAAAATGAAAATCACCTGCCTCATTACTTTTTGGGCATTTCAGAAATGTAAAAAGATGCCTCATCATGATTTTTAACCAATAAAAATAAAAAAATCTTCTCCCTCTCTGCCTCATCATTTTTCAGAAAAATGGCCTGAGAATCTAATCATTATTTTTGTATGGCCATAGATTACTTAAGCCAATCAGGAATAAAAATTAGTTTTCAGTCATTGAATTGTGATGGAACCATATCAAGAAGTTCTGTTACAGATTATTATTCCATAAATATTTATTTAGTAATGGACACTTAACAAAAAATTACCCAACTAGAGTCGCTGAATCATAAAATATTGGTCAGGTTATAAAATTATCCATAAATCATGTAGTACTCACTATTGTGATTTATTTGTTAAACACCTAGTTGTCAATAAATGGGCCTAATATTAAAATACAAAAATTTAACAAAGTCATTCAAGCATAAAATGTAGGTTAAAGTCATCGAATTGTCTAAGAATTGTGTAGTTCTAACCAAGACAAGTCATTTCATGAAACATCATTGTTGTATGATGTGTAGTTGTTTAGAAATGGACTTCAAAACACAAAATATACTGAAAGTAACTCAAGCACAAAATGTCCTTGATTTGGATAGCACCTAACAAGGTGATTTATTAGATGCAACACCATTGTGATAGCATGTTTAGTTGTTGAGAAATAGACATAAACGTAAAATTCAACATAAGTCACTCAAGCGTAAAATATAGGACAAAGCCACTCAATTCTTGATGATTTGGGTAGTACTCATCAAGGTGATTAATTTGATGAGACATGATCAGATATCATTGTGGTATGACGTGTAGTTGTTGAGAAGTTGACTAAAACCAAAATTTAACAAAAGTCACTCAAGCATAACATATAGGTCAAATCCACTTAATTCTTGATGATTTGGGTTGTACTCATCAAGGTGATTACTTTGACAAGAAATCATTGTGGTATGACTTGTAGTTGATGAAAAATGGACCTAAATGCAAAATTTAACAAAAGTCACTCAAGCGTAAACTATAGGTCAAACCCGGAGATGATAAATTCAGCGACATTTCGAACTTTTTCCATTTCAGCGACAAAAAGTATATCAATTCAGCGACAACATATTTTATAAATTCAGCGACACTTACCTGTAAAAATACATGAAACCTCTTACGCCGTGTCCTTCCTATACCCCTGCTCATATATCTTGAGGACTTTTGTACTTATCAATCTCCATTTTCATTCCAATTTAATATGTGTTATCTTTTTATCCCTATCTATTAGCTAATTTTTAACTTTTGAGTATCATTAAGAAAGAAAAAAGTATGGTCAAGTCATTGGTGTTGAATTTGAAGTTTCGAGAAAAAAAAGCAACTATAAATTTCATTAAAGATACAATTCAAACAAAACTTTCAGAAAAAAAATCAACCGGATAGTACTAGATATCTATTCCAATTATAGTTTTTTTTTGTGTGTGTTTAATTTATTTAAAACTGGGTGTCGCTGAATTTACATATGATACGTATAAAAGACGTCGCTGAAATGATATACGGATTTACTCAAAAAAGGTCGCTGAAACGATAGTCGCTGAAATGATACTGTCGCTGAATTTATACGCACCCGTCAAACCCACTTAATTCTTGATCATTTGGGTAGTACTCATCAAGGTGATTAATTTGATGAGACATCATTGTTGTATGACCATTATAAATGGACCTAAATGCAAAATTTTTTAAAAAGTCACCCAAGCATAAAATATAGGTCAAAACTACTTATTTCTTGATGAATTGGGTAGTACTCATCAAGGCAATTAATTTGGTGAAACATGATTGTTGTATGATGTGTAGTTGTTGAGAAATGAACTTAAATGCAAAATTTTACAAAAGTCACTCAAGTGTAAAATGTAGATCACGGATCAATAATTATTGGTGAATCTGGTAGTACTTTCAAGGTGCATGTATTGATATAATATATTAAAATATTACAAGATATTACCAAAATATTGACCTAAATGCAAAACTTAATATCGGGATGTACAGACGGACGGACAAGGTTAAATCTATATGCACGGGCGGGGCATAAACTTGATTTTTGTTTAATTTGTCTGTTTAAACATGCTATAAGAAACTTATCGGAATCACCTCTGAATAAAAATCTTACCAAAAAAATAAAAATTCAACAATTTTGTTTTAAATACGGCCTTATTAGGCATCTTGTTACTAAATATGGTAAACGCTACCTCAAAATCTGTTGGTATCCTGCAGCTGCACATGTTTATTAATGATTAAAATAAAACAAACCCATCTCAATAGAATAAAGAACAATATGGGAGCAGTGGGAAAAGACAGCTAATCCCCTCGCCTGTAGCAATTAAATTTTCAAATTTAGTTCACATTTTAAAATATTAATTCACAAAAGCAGCATCACTATCCATGATGCATCCACTGACCTAAGATGATTGATGTGCCACATGTAGTTTCTCAGATATGAACCTTAACACAAACTATAACCCGAGTCATTGAAGCATAAAATGTAGGTCAGAGTGACCCAATTATCATCTGAAGCAGCATTACTCTCCATGACGCATCCACTGACCTAAGATGATTGATGTGTAGTTTCCCATATATGAATCTTAACGCAGACTATATCCCGAGTCATTGAACCATAAAATGTAGGTCAGAGTGACCCAATTATCATCTGAAGCAGCATTACTCTCCATGACCCATCCACTGACCTAAGATGATTAATGTGCCACATGTATAGTATCTCAGATATGAACCAGCACAAACTATAACCCAAGTCATTGAAGCATAAAATGTAGGTCAAGGCATACCTGTCAACCTTTGAAAGCCCAAAGTACCCAAGATCTCCCTACCAAAATTGTCTCAAGTAGGGAGATCTCCCTACCAAAAATTTGCTCAAGTAGGGAGATTTGCCATAAGAGGCTTTCGCGACATATATTTAGGTCAATTTTAATACAATTTAGACTAAATGATACTTAAATGTATGAATATACTCAAATAAAGTACTTTGCTCAAGCACATATACTGATTTATTCAATACTTATCAGTTTTGTTCCTACCATGCATAGTTTTACTTGGCCATTTAAATGCAGATCTGGTATCAGAATTATTGTCTATGTAGCTATCTGACTGGGAGGTGCTTAATGTCCTTGTAAAAGAAATTTCTTTGAATTAGTGAAAAAGAATTTTTAATTTTGCAAATATCAACTAACTTTGCTTTAAAACATTTTTATGCCTTTAAATTAAGGTTCAAATTTGTTTTTGGTGTAAATTAATTAATATAAAAGGATCATAATTCAAATGCTTTAGAATAAAATCATAAAAATTAAAACCCAGATTTTAAAGGGAAACAACTCATTTGTCAAAATACGTGTTCCGGTAAAAATAGATATTTTTTCCCTGTCTTCATAGGGAATTTTATTATGAAAATATAGTGGAAACGAAATTCAATGATAAATAAAAATATTTTCTAAAGCAATTGACTGGAAATTGCAATAAAGTTAAGCAGGTAATCTCTGATTGACTGGTAATTAGTGTGGTAATTAGGTCATCATTCAGGTAAAAACTGCCGATGAATGTTTGTTTACGACTGAACTAATCCTTTAATTAGTAGAACAGGTGTAATAAAATTATCATTTAGGGCAATTAGATAAAAGTGACAAAGATTATGAGCATCATACTTCCATTTTTGGCGATTTTTCGGAAATCGGGAGATGCTCAGCTCCCGCTCGGGAGACTGATAGCTAACGGGAGATATGCGAATTTTTGACAAAATATCGGGAGCCTCCCGACGAAATCGGGAGAGTTGACAGGTATGAGGTCAAGGTGACCCAATTATCATCTGAAGCAGCATCACTCTCCAAGACGCATCAACCTACCATATATAATTGATGTGCCACATGTAGTTTCTCAGATATGAACCTTAACACAAACTTTAACCTGAGTCATTGAAGCATAAAATGTAGTTCAGAGTTACCCAAATATCATCTAAAGCAGCATCACTCTCCAAGACGCATCCACTGTCCAAAGATGATTGAAGTGCCACATGCAGATATGAACCTTAACGCTTACTTTAACCTGAGATGGGACGAATGGACAGACAATCGGACGGACACTCGGACAGACAGGCAAGATGCTTTATCTCCTCCCCAACATCGTTGGGCAAGGGGAAAATAACTGTATGCAAGAATATTTTTTTTATTTTCATTATCTTTGTTGCATAAACACCAAGATCAATAGGGTTCCTCCCTTCATCATTAGTCATGACTGTGCAAAGTTTCTTTTAGGTGTGACATGTGGTTCTAGAGATGATTGTGCAGAAACAGATAAAATGTCAGATTTTTGTTCTATTTTTAGAAGTTTTGACCTTGACCTATGTCTCATAAACCTAAAAATCAATAGGTTCCTCCTCCAATCACTAGTCATGTCTGTGCCAAGTTTCATTTAGATGGGACATGTGGTTCTGAAGATATTGTGTGGAAACCGATAAAATGTCTAATATTTTTTATCTATATTTAGAAGTAATGACCTTGATGTTTGTTGCATAAAACTCAAAATCAATAAGGGTCCTACTCTCATGATTAGTCATGTCTGTGCCAAGTTTCATTTAGGTGTGAAATGTAGTTCTTGAGATACTATGCGGATACAGATATAATGTCAAATTTTTGTTCTATTTTTGGAAGTTGTGACCTTGACCGTTGTCACACAAACCTCAAAAGTCTATAGGATTCCTCCTCTCATCATTAATCATGTCTATGCTAAGTTTCATTTAGATATGACATGTTGTTCTTAAGATATCATGCAGAACCAAAAGTTGACGCCCGGTCGTGATTCATCAAATTATAAGCCGAGATCGATTTTGTCGCAAGTCGCCTGAAAACACTCAAACTGGACCCTTTTTAGGCCATTTAGTCTCAAACGGATTGGTTCAAGAACTCAGTATTTAAACAGCAAGTAGAACATGTGGCAAGGAACATCATCGTAAAATTAGACAGTAATCTGTCCACTAACAAACAAAGTTATACATGACACCAATGACTGGGTCATACCATATTACAACCATATATAAAAATTGACTTGTATAAATGATCAACTGATACTTATTGTGTTGAGTACAATTTTATACATATAAGGAATTTTATTTTGAGTGAGGAAGTTAAGATCGTCGCAAAGACAAAAATGTATTACTTTTAGGTATGAAAACAAGCTGTTACAGCTTAAGGTGTCTACAGGGTATTAATTTCCTATTGCAGAATTTTGTGAAATTTTCTGTGTAAAAGCATAAATGTATTATTGTTCAAAATATGAATTAAAATTTGGGGGGTCACCGTGCATTTAAGTGCATAAACTGAAATTGAAAATTTAAGGATTTTACATTTTTAGAAATGATAGGGAAAATTACTTAAAAAATCTATTATAGATTTGTTCATACTTTGCATGTGTTTTGAAATCATTATATGGTTTACATATAAAAAATAAAAAATAGGGTCACTGTTGAAATAAGAGAGATAAATTGTATAAGGTTAATTTCTCTAGTGATATCTATATGAAATTCTTTAATCAAATTATCTCCCTTGCCAAGTTGAGTTGGGTAATTTCTGTTCTGTACATCCAGTAACAGATTTAAAGCACCTGCATTTTAGGTCACCTTTTTGCACTGAAAATATTGCTAAAGGACAATTTCTAATACTTAATTGGAACTTTCTTCAATTTTTAAATACATTTTAACTATTCTGTTAAATTTCTAAACTGAAAAAGTATTAGACAAAAATGGCGGAATAATACCATTTAGACACCTTAACAATGTCAAGCTTTATAATTTGTGTTGAAATTTAACTTATGCTCATCCTTAAACTTTAAAATGCTCAAATATATCATCAAGTTCATTGTGTTTGACATAGAAGTACACTAATTTTATGCACAGAATATTCTAAAAATCAACTGTGAAATTAAAAACATTGGCCAGAATGACTGGTGAGTTTTTTTATACATAATGATGACAGGCTTTTGACAGCTTTTATTTTGCAAAAATGTAAGAATATATGTTTGTAAAACACTACATTTGCCCCCTACAGTTCCTTTACTTCAACAACAAGTTCTGACCTCTGCAACCTAGACAGAAGAAGAACAACAATAAAAGCGTTGTTCTATTTGCTTAATATTACCATGTATTTATAGGGATTTTGTCCCATGTAAATTTACTCCATATCCCTTTATTTGTTAACTTAATATTGACCAGACCTAATTTTTTTGCATGTATGATCCTTGATCTAGGGACATAATAAAAAAAATTGTATCAACATCTGACAAAAAAAAACCAATTTGGCACTCTTGGTCTCTTAACTAGTAAATTTATGGTATCCGTCCATATACTATAGCTGCACAATTTCAATAAAATAAAACAAACCCCACTAAAATACCTTAAATAATAATTAAAATCTCTACAGCCAAATAAAAAAACACAAATTTGACCCCTTTTTGGCCCATTTTCTGAAACAGGTGTGACCCCTTTGAGCCTCTTGTTTATTAAATATGGTTTCAATTGTTTAATGAATATTTTTATACATGTACATGCTTACATGCTATAAGAAACCTACAGAAAATAAGGAGCTATGCCGAGCACAGCATGATATGACCACAGCATGACGACCCACTGAAATTTGAACCAGTGTAATTTAAAATGAATGTGGACACAGTCATTTGATGGACAAAATAAAGAGCTTGACACAGTAATTAGCTGGGCACAAACTCTGCAAAATAAAAATAAGCCCTTGATCCAAAATTGTAAAAGCTACGCAAAATATATTGACTGGCTGAACCGAAAGATTACATCAAAAGAAATCCAAAGAAAAAATCCCATTAATACGGATATGAAAAACAAAAGTTTATATGTACTAATTGAGTTACAACTTTGGCACTGAACACAAAATTTTTTGTGGTCGACTATTTGATCCAAAGAATGGATTGTAATGAATGCAGTTTGATCAGAAACACTTTTTTTCGATAAATTAAGGTATTTTGCATAATATTCTTATTATTTGTCCTACATCGTCATTGACCAAATTATTTTCAGTACATCGAACAAGGTTATTTTTTTATTTACCGTAAAGAGAATGTCAACACCTTTCTTTAGAAACCTCTGTATAGTCAACCCAGTCATACCAGTGTCAATGTTAATATTACAGTTTCGTGTGAAAAAAAA
>MJUU01056790.1:21943-46749 GCA_002080025.1 Modiolus philippinarum | reverse complement strand
TTGAAGTTACTGGAATCCCCGGCGAGCTATGTTGTCTTCTGACAACTCTTGTTTATTTTTTTTGTAAATTTGAAGTACAAGTCTAAAAGCTTTAACTTTTGAGTTCGTGGAGTGCATGGATTCAAGTGTAAAGTCCAAAATACGCCCAAAATAAGGCCAAAGTCACAAGTCCAAAAAGGGAGGTTATCCTCTCATATGGACTTCTTGGCATTTGCATAATTGTTTGTCGGTGCATTTATAATACGCTTGTGGAATTCAGATGTTTTTACCCTGGAACAAAAGCAATGTACAGTTGACTACAGTGTTGATTGTTTTCGAAAACAACTGTTGAGTGCAACAGTTTTGTCAGAGGGTCAAACAAAAAGGCTGTTGTTTGAGGAGACAGTCTAAAACTGTTTTGTTATTCCTTTTCATGTTCAATGTGTTTTTGTCTTTCCGAAAAAATAATCCAACCTCAGATACTAGTAGTATATTTGTTGTCAAAGCCCTCATTAACAAATATGTTATACTGAGGGTACATAACTTAATTTGTCAGTTGCTAATGGGTCTGGAGCTGGCATGTCAGTTAACTGCTAGTAGTCTCTTGTGATTTCATGTTTATGTCCGTATATTTAGTTCTTTCAGTTTCATTTTTCACAGTTGACTCAGTCCTGTTGCCAACTGAATTTTACTGTTGTTACGATCGTTTTTTTATTTATCACATTGGCTATAGGGGAAGGTTTGGGCCCAATAAAACTAGTTTAACCCCACCGCAGCAGGTTTGCGCCTGTCCTAAGTCAGGAAATTTATTAAGCCTTTGTGTGTCTTGTCTGTTTTCTAGTTAGTTCACTTTATGTCTATCGGAGTCTAGGAAGATGCTTATTTCGCTGAACTTGATTACTCTTTTATTTAGGGGCCAACTCCGACCTACCGTTGGGTGTGGGGTTTCCTCACCGTTCATTGAAGATCTTATGGTGGCTTTGAGTTGTTATTGCTCCCCTTAGGGTCGTTGTCTCTTTGACACATTCCCCGTTTCCCTTCTTTTTCTTATTATCATGAAAAAAAAAAGAAATTGTCTGGATGTTTTATTGATCTTAGAAAAGCCTTCGACTCTGTATGGAGAGTTGGCTTACGATATAAACTCATAAAAAATAAAGATCTCGGGAAAAAGTTACATTATCCTTTGAAAAACATAAATGCTCTGAAGCTTCAGTAAAACATAAAAACCATTTATCAGAAAATGTTCTGATTAACAGAGGAGTAAAACAAGGGGATAATTTGAGTTCTCTTTTATTTAATGTATATATAAATGATATTCCAAATATTTTTGATAGTGATTGTCATCCAGTTCTTCTGAAAAATTTAAATCTAAATTGCTTAATGTTTGCTGATGATATTCTTTTACTATCTGAAACGGCAGACGGTTTACAAAGATCTCTTTGTAAATTAAATGAATATTGCTTTAAGTGGCAACTTTCTATAAATGCAAAAAATCTAAAACAATGATTTTTTTAGTCAAATAACATTTTAACTAAAAATCTTAATTTCTTCCATGGAGGGGAACAATTGGAAAACGTTCTAAAGAAATATAATTGAATCATCTGGGAAGATTCATTCACCTCACCATGAATTATCAAAAAAGGGTAGCAAAGTATTATTTTCATTCTTCAAATACCTTGCACCAATAGACAATATGTCTATTCAGATTTAAAAAAAAAATTATTTGCATCTTTAGTTAAACCAATTTTAATGTATAACTCTGAGATATGGTATATGGACGTCTATGAAAAAATCATTAAGCAACAAAACCCTAATTTTGATATTATATCATTAATAGATTCAAGCTTTATAGAAAAAATTAATTTAACTTTTTGTAAATATACTTTAGGATTAAGCAAACAATCAGTGAATATAGCTGCTAGAGCAGAACTAGCTCAATATCCTGTGGATACATACATTAAAATACAAGCTGTGAAATATAAACTAACAACCAACTTTTGGATGATGCATTTCTACTTTCAAAGTCATTACATCAAAATGGCTCATATTCTTGGTTTACATTTGTAACCAATGTATGTTCTACAAATAATGTAGAAATAGATGAAATAGAAAAACTTGATTTTTAGAGAAAAATTTTCTTTTGAGAAGAAATTTAAAATGAACTTTAAAAATAATTATGAAACATTGTTTTTTGAAAAACTAAATACACTAAATGAAAATAATAAAAATCAATGAATATTTATTAACAACAAATTTTGAAAATCGAAAAAATATATGTAAAACATGTAAAATGAGGATTAGTGACCATTTTCTAGAAATAGAAAGGGGTCGATATAAAAAATTTAACAGAAATGAACGATTATGTCAAATATGCAATTCAAAAGTCATCGAAGATGAGGTTCACTACTTTTTCCATTGTCCAAAGTATAAGAACATACGAAAACAATTTAATATAGTTAATCTTTCCGATACAAAAAACGAACAAGATTAATTTTTAAAAATTATGTCATCTCCGATCATTTGCAGTTTGTTGAAGTCTTAAATACTGAGGTAAGTGGACTCTATAGCTGCATGATTCTTTACTTTATTTTATTTGAAATGTTTGAAATGTCTTGTATATTGCTTTATTTTGCACTGTAATTATGTGTATTGCCATCAACTCCCAAGGGGGTAAAATTGTGCTATCAATAAAGATAATCAATTTATTGGTATATCAATCTGTATTACATTTATGTAACTGCAGACCTTCAGTTTTATTAAATACGCTCCATTTCAGCTGAATACATTTTCAAGTTGCAAATTTGGTTGTGAAGACGACAGGAGATCATGTGATATTGGCGTGATGTTTTTTAAGCAATCAAAATAATGCAAGCGGTCAACGACTGGTCGACGGATCTTAGTTTGTTTGTTAAGATAAATATGATAAGGTATAACAAAAACTAATATTTATCAACACAATCATGTTTTATCGCTTACATAAAAACAAAATGGTGGTGTTGCATCAGATCTGAAACCCCTGAAGACATTAACTCATTAAAACCAATGCTTTCACCAATACCGTGATTAAGAGTAAAAAAATGACCATAGTGAACGTACGTCCTAGCAAAAAAGCAGAGCCAATCCGAAAAAATGCCTAACGGGAACTCTTTAGGGTCTTTTTTAAACAACAGGTAACAATCCTATGAGTTCAATGGACAATTTGTTGTCACTATATTAAAACACTACGTTTGTTTACCTCGACAGGTGGATCCTCTACCTGACGATGGGATTATACATCATGAGACTTCCGGCTTACTATACTGTTGCCTCTTTTTATTTCTCATTATTAATTTTTTTATCCCCTCGCCCAACGAAATTGGGGAGGGGATATTGCGTTTGGCCAGTTCGTCCGTTCGTCCTTTGCCCGTCCGTTCAAACTTGAGACCGTATATCTTTTGAATAACAAGTCGTAGATGGACAATGTTTTGTACATGGATGCATCTTGAATTAGTACTTGAGGATAGGCGGATTTGTCCTACATTTCATGCATGAGTGACTCAGGTTAAAGTTTTTGTAAGAGTCGAGATCTGCACTACAACTCATAGAGGAATAATATTTTGTATTTAGATGCGTCTTGTAAAATTACAAAGCTCCAGACAGAAATAAGGTCAATTTGACCTATATTTCATGCATGAGTGACTTAGGTTAAAGTTTGTGTTACAGCTTGTATTTTAGATACAACAACTCGTAGAAGAATGATAGTGTCTAGATGCGTCTCGTAAAAGTACAAAGCTCCAGATAAAAATTAGGTCACTTTGACCACATTTCATGCATAAGTGATTTAGGTTAAAGTTTGTGTTACAGTCTGGATTTTAGATACTACAACTTGCAGAAGATTAATCTTTCATCAGTAGATGCATATTGCTTGAGGTTTGAGGGTCCTGATTGAAATACAAAAAAAAATGTTAGGTTACTACATTTCTTGCATGACTGGCTCAGATTTGAGTAACGAGCCAGATCTTGAATGGTACAACTTTGTTGAGTGCTTATAATACTAGACAAACATTAAAAAGACGGGCGAAGGGATAAGCTGTCGTTTCCGACTGCCCCTTCTCCTGTTAATTTTTTATACATTTAATAAATTATGAACTTTCTTCTCGGGAGCCGTTATCCTTTAGTGTTGTCTTGTGTGCATAGCGCCCTCGCCTATCGGCTGGTACAAATATATGCGTCACACAACACAAGAGGATAATAGTTCCTCAGGAGAAGTCCAAAATAGACTAGTGTCACGTATGTTATAATAAGTTTTATAAATACGGGAGTATTTTATTTATAAATTCTATGTAAAGTACAATCTATCGTTTTCAGACACTCATTTAGGCCACAAGAAACAACTGAATTTCATGGTTTGCTGGCATCACATGCG
This sequence comes from Modiolus philippinarum, assembly GCA_002080025.1. NCBI lineage: Eukaryota > Metazoa > Mollusca > Bivalvia > Mytilida > Modiolidae > Modiolus > Modiolus philippinarum. Next base: position 42,365 of record MJUU01056790.1, on the reverse strand, counting down.
GCACGACATCTTATGAGTGTACTAAATGCATATGCACTTCTGACGTCACAAAATCAATATTACTTTAATTATTAAAATGAATTTAAATTGCAACCCGATATGAACTTTAACAAAAATAATATTGATTTATCTTTTTTTGGATAAATTATGATGGTCGATAGTTCTTTGACTTGGAATATTTTGTCTTTTCGGATATAATACGTTTTTCTAGCACATTTTGAAGGATTTATTACTTGCAATCCTCGATACAATATGTACAAATGGTCTTCAGAACATTTTTATCGCAGAATCACTTGTTTCTTAAAAGAGTTAATATCTGAATTTCTGAAAACTTACTCCCTAGTATATTTTATCTACCCAGAAGCATATCTTTTGGTATTTCAAATATTTGATAAACATTTTCCTATGTGAAAAAGATATAACGTTGTTAATAATATCTCAAAAGACATTGACAAATGAAGAATTCATGAATATATTTTCATAATAACAAAAATTAATTGATAACACTGTAGTTTTAATAAGTGGTTACGAGAATGTACATCAATTTAAAAGTAGTAATTACATACACTATTCTAATTGGCTATCCCATTGATAAAATAGACGTCTTAATCTCTAATTCTTATGCTGTTCTCGTCAATTTCAAGACATGGGAGATCAAAGTGTTCTCCAACATGTGGGTTCATTGATCTCACGATTTCATTGGATATTGAACAGGTAACGAACTTTTCTTCAAATGGCAAAATATACCTAAGATAGATTTATTTCCAGTATAAATCAATGTAAAAAGTATTTACTCAAAGCAAACATTGTTTATTTATCTTGGATTTGCTTTTTAGTAGGGTGCCCAAGGTCCAAAAAGACGCTTAGTTTACGAGTTTGGGTTAACGGAATCACATACGGCTAATTCTTGTTTTAAATGATAGAACAACTATTAAATTTCAAATTTTTAACTGTCGTAGAAAGTTCCTGTAGTCACGATTTCTCTTAATTTCTCCCTTTTTAAGGGTACCCTTAAACAGTGCTTGGGATGTGGTATCTTTCAAGTTATAGAAAATAGTAGTACTCTCTTATATTCTAATAAAAAATTATTCGCCATAAAGTCAAGACCTGAAATATTTATTTGAATCATAGAATGCAAGTTATTTTTGACTGGTTTTTGTAATTTATCGGTATTAATGTCGGGGTAAATTTTAGTCAAAATTAACGACACTTTCATTGAATGCGAAATAACTATTCTTTATTTCTGAAAAAATTCCAACTTTAACGAAAGAACATATACGAATTGTACATATACACAAAAAAATCATGGATGTAATGTCCACTGTTAAAGAGAAATCAACAATTAAAAAGCCAAAATTTGCGTAAAACTTTCAAATTTTAGTCGATGTGAAGAAAATGCCAATTGGTCATGTTCTTTCAAGTGTACAACGAAAGATAACTCTAATCATTCTCTTGTCAAAATTACTCGACAAGCCCAAGTCTAGTTAAATAGCGGGAATCTAGCGACAATTTTACGTTGCTTGTGTTTTGATTTTCCAAGCACATATGTTTGTTTTCAAGTTTAAAATCACTTTTCCATATCATTTTAGATAATATAATAGGGTTTTGTTTCAGTAGGAACGGTTTTACTAAGATTTATATCATTGTGTATTTTTGGGGGGAAATTGAATAATTTATACCAATAACAAAAGTACGATTTATTTCACTTCAACTAAGTTTATTGTTTAGCGGTTCGTTTTAAAATTAAATTCAAGCTTTCCTTTAAAGAATAATCCTATAAAAGTCAGAAATGCGCAGTTCTTTATATCCGAAAGAACTCCTCATATCAAGGAGGTGCAAATATTCAAAATGACGAACCTTTAAAACAAAATGCCAACTTTGAAACTTGTTGAATAAAGACAACAGACAAATCATTATAAAAATAAAAATAAAGAACTACCCCAATAAAATTTACAAATATATTCGAATTTCGTTGCAGTTTTATCTGTGAAATGAAGCTCACTTTAAAATGCATCAAAATTTTCAAAATTTTAGGACCTGACCTTTGACCCCATCTAAAATAAAATGTGACCAAATTCAATCACTACGACATCATCATTTCGATGCGCCATGGTAACTTCTTTCCAAACATGTATAATACAGATGTGTGTTATTCCGTTAACCCAAAATCGGAAAATGTTGATTACTTCATATCCGATGACGTCGCAGTATTGATTGTAGAGGCCCACGACGGGGTAGAAACCAAAACACATGAAAATGTCATTAAAAATGAAATCTATCATTTGCAAGTCTTTGATTATCATAGTTCTACTGTCTCAAGGGTTAAACATAAAAGTTCGAGCTAAAGCTCGAACTTCGAACTTTTACAGTTTAACCTTTTCGACAGAAGAAACTATTATAATCAACGACTTTAAAGCATAGATTCCTTAATTCTCTAAATCTTATGCTGTTATCGCCAATTTCATTCCATAGGAGATCAAAGTGTTCTCCACCATGTGCAAAAACTAACCGTCGATTTCACTGGATATTGAAAATGTCATGAACTTATCTTCAAATAGCAATTAATATACCTTAGATACACTCATTTTGAGTATAAATCGATGTAACAAGTACTTCTTCGAAGCATACGCTGTTTATTGGCTTGAATCACCTATGAAAGCTTTCACACCCTATTACCGGCAATCCCATCTACAGTGGCTATCACATCTGCAGATATGTAAACAAGTTTGCAGTGACAGACCGTAAGTCTTTTGTTATATCCTAATTTTGTTTATATCCCATTGAACCTTTCCATTGTTTTTTTGCTATTTTTATTTTATGTGTATAGGTTAACATATGAGTCAAATACTACTGTATGAAGTATCATAGATCGGGAGTTTTCGCTGAATTAAAGTACATTTTTTAAGATTGTTACACGGGATCGTCCGAAAAATAGTTAAATTTTGCAATAATACGGAAATTAGCTTTAGTATTTTAATACATATAAAAAATTTTATTTATTATATATCAAAAAGTGTCATTCATTTAACTCCTCATATGGACGAAATCGTCATTTTATTTCAGAGGTAACACTTTTTTTGGCTATCACAAACAACAGATATAGTTATCACTGACAACAGATTATAACTGGGAAGTGGCAATCCCGAACTCGTATAGTAATCATGCCATTTGATTATAATTAATCACATTTATCACTTTGGTGTCATGTTTTTCTTACATTTTAGGGCTGTGAACAATGTTATGACCATAAACATTTTCAAAAAAGTGTTGATAGAGTGCAAAATGTTCAGTTATAAACAACTTGGTTTCGTTCAAAAGTTATTGTATGGATAGTAAAATAAATGAAACTTTAAAGGGCATAGTCCTAGAACCAACTATACCTTTGAGTTTAACTTAGACTTGGCATGACTTTTGTTTTAAAGAACTAAAACCAAGTTTAAGACGCAAGGTTATTTCTTAAACATGTTATCATGGGGAAACCTTCGACGGAAACGGACGGAAAGACAGACAGAAGAACTCAAGAACGATCACATAACTCAGGTTTTCACATAAAACCCTACGACTTTGTGAGGCAGGGTATGAAAACCCTAAAACCCTTAAGGTTAAATGTTTGTTTACTCCTAGGTTATACGGCAGTGCGGTTGGTATTTTCCCGTTTTGAATTCGAGTTTTCCTCATTTTTTTTATTTATTTTCCTTCATATCATTTCATTGTTTATCAGCACAAAAATTTTAGTTTCTGAAATATTGAGAAAACGGGTTAACTGACTTAGTAAATACGAAGGTTAGCTATGAATAGGGGTGAACAAGTATTCATACTCTTCCACCTTCTTTTTATCCACTTTAATAACCCACACTCTGCAACCTCCAATTCAAATCTAAGAAATTCTTTTTCCGAAATCTAAGCCCACTTTCCTAATCTCCCGCGCCTGCCATCCTCCCACTTCTCAACACTGTATTAAATTCCTCTAATCATAACCCCCTCATCTCCCAAACCCCGTTTTCTATTTTTTATCCAGTGCATTATATTGATGTATCCATGCTTAAATCGTAAATAACTTCCGTACTACTTTAAAAAATGACATTTGCAAGAATTGAAATTTATCAGCATGTTCTTGCTAAAAATCATATATTAAGTACGACTTCATTTTATTCCCTTTCGTATTTATCCCTTTACGTGGACGTAAGCGGTGTTGTTCTGTTTTCTTTTATTTTTTATGTCACCCGAGACGAAGTCTTCTTCTTCTTCTTATTATTATTACTACTCTTCCTCCAATAAACTGGGGATTAAATATCTAAGAACTATATTGCAGAATTTACCGTAACTTTGTATAAATGTTCAGTAAGATGAGAGGGATGAGTTCATTCCAAAGTTCGTCCGTCTGGCGTAAACTTTTCTTTGAAGATCTTCTCCTCTGAAACTACTGGGCCAATTGGGAAAAAAACCTGGCCACAATGGTCCTTAGGTGTTCCTCTACAAAGATGGCCACCAGCGGGGAACACAGTTTTAACGTTGGACCCAATGGGACCCAATGGGAAAAGACATTCAAATATATTCTCCTCTTCTGAAAGTGCTGGGTTAAGTTGAAACATACTTTTCCACAATAGTTCCTAGGTGGTCCCCTGCGAAAAAAAAGATGTTTTCAGGTCAGCGCTTTATCCAAAATGGCTGACAGAGGGGAACATAGTTTTAACATTTGACCCTATTGGAATACACATTAAGACTTCTCTTCCGAAACTACTGAGCCAATGGGAACCAAACTAAGGTGGTCCCCCTGCAAGAAAAGTTTTTCAGGTCAGCGCTGTATCCAAGGTGGCTGTCAGTGGGGAACACTGTTTAAACATTGGACCCTATGGGAAAAGATATTCAAAGATTTTCTCATCTGAATCTGCTGAGCTGATTGGAACCAAAGCTTGGCCAAAATAATCTTTAGGTGGTCCTCTGCAAAAAATAAAACCGTTGTTTTTCGTATCTGTGCTATATCAAAGACTGCCACCAGCAGGGAAAATAATTTTACATTGGATCTTACGGAAACACTTTCAAAGATCTTCCTCTCCGAAGCTGCTGAGACAACCGGTACCAAACTTGGCAACAATAGTCTTAAGGTTTGTCCCTGCAAAAAATGTGTGTTTTTCAGGCCACCACTATATCCAAGATGGCCGCTAGCGGGGAGCATAGTTTTAACATTAGACCCTTTTGGAAATGAAATTCAAAGATCTTCTCCTCTGAAAGTGATGAGACAATTAGAACCAAACTTGTCCCTTGCAAAAATATGTTGTTCAGGTCCATGACCAAATGTTTTTACTCTGTTGTCGAATTGTTACCAAACATGGTTGCCAGCAGTGAATTTTCTAAATTGGACCCTATGAGAAATACATACAAAGATCTTCTATAGAACTTCTGAATGCATTTATAAGAAATGTGACATGAATTATTTATGAAGTGCTGATCAAGAAAGCAGTTAGCAGGGAAAAAATGGTTAAATGTTGGACAATTTGACACAAATGTTTCTTTACATAGTTTGAAATTAAGACCCTTTAACAAAACGTTTAATTTTTTTACTAATTTCATTGGCCATGCTCCAGGCGAGTGATACAGGCTCTTGAGAGTCCCTTGTTCTTGGAATTTATGCTCTAGGTGAGCAATACAGGCTCTTGAGAACCTCTTGTTCATGGAATTTATATGGTCAGATTTGCTTTATTTTGCCAAGAACCCGATGTACATATACGAGAATTCCGGTAACATATAAAGGCCGCCAAATTATGGAAAAAAAAAATATATCTAGTTGAAACTTTACTACGCTATCCTCTTTAAATAAAAATAATTTTGTTTGTTTCTTTTAAGCTTAGTTCATCGTTTGGGATCGTCACTATCTGTTTTCAGTGATAGTCAATAATTTTAAAACCTGTTGTTCGGGATTGCCAAGAGCTGGAAATAAAATGAGGATTCCGCCGTTATGCAGTACTAAATGAAAAGCTAGATTTCATATACAATAAATCAATGCTGTACATTACATAAGCGTCGAAATTCTTAAGTTTTATAAAGGCGTTTTTAGATAAAACATGTTTTAATGCAAATTTTCAGCAATAAAATTGAAAATTGCTAATTTCTTCCTCAAAATCTCCGAAGTTTCAAAAGATCGTTACTTAGTATTTGTCATGAATATTCATAGACATGTTAACTACATTTATAAAGCATAAAAGACAAATATATTATTAAATATTAATATGATTTATTTGTAAGTGAAATCAACACCTTCTTCTGTCTTCAAGTTGTTTACAAATCTGCAGGCGGGATAGCCACTGTAGTTGGGATTGCCGGTAATAGGGTGTGGCTTTGTTTGGTTGATTTCTAAACGATGTTAATTTCATTTCAGGTGATGTCACAGTATCCAGACTTAACTAATCGATCAAATTGATAATCGATCACATATCAATAAAAAAAAATCAAACAGTAACCGATTGATGAGTTCGACTAATCGAACATTTATCGATCAAGCTCTCTGAGGAATTAGACCGATGATTTTGATTAAATATTTGTGATCGATAAGTAATCACTGAAATTTTCCTTTAACATGCGACAGTGTTAAGTTCCATCATGCAGTAACAGTTATGTAGATTGGTTTGTCAAAATGTAATAAAACAATTCGGATGGCTGATGTAAAAACTGTGTTATTGAAAAACTGATCATTAATCAATCAGAAAATGATCGCAAATTTCTAATCAAAATCATCGGTCAAACTCCTCAGAGATTTCGATTCATTGATAAGTGGTCGTTTGTCAGTTTGATCGATTAGTTAGGTCTGGCAGTATTGATTGATGAGGCCCACAACGGGGTAGAAACTAAAAATCATGAAAATGGCACTAGTTTCAGAATACGAGAAATAACATTTACAAGTCGCTAAAGCGCGAACTTTTAAAGTTTAACCCTCTCGACAGTAGAACTATGATAAGATACTATATTTCTACCTGGCTAACTGGCTAGCAAATTGATAAAATAGAAGTCATATTGTTATCTACATCAGTTGCAGTTTTCGTGTGCATTAGGAACAAAGGTGTTTGATTTAAATGTAATGGTGTGATTGAAGATGCTCTGAATATGGAGTTTATTGGATGATTTAGAGGGACTGAAAAAAAAGAGATTTAAGATATTTTAATACCTTTACCCAGGAAGAAAAAGCACTTATAATTGATTGAAAGTTATGTTTGATATGCATTTTGTGTGTTGATATAGTTTATTCCTACGGTTTACAGAATTTCGAAAAAGGCGAAGAAAACCTTTTCAGGATGAATAATAAAATCAAATACTTTATTGTCATTAAACTAAATGTGTTTGTAAGTAATTTCCAGATTTTTACCCCATTGTTCTCGTAGTATTTCCATTTTATGTCACTATTTCACCTCCTTCACTTACACCTTTTTGGACAACGGGGTACGTATAGTAACGGTTACATTTTTCAGATTAAAAAAAAAAACATGATAATAGATTACTGTATTGTTCATGTTGTTATGCAGCAAAACTGTTGATTGCTCTGACTAACAACATTCTTTTTCATTCTTGACATGAAAATATTGAAAATCACATTATACGTCACTTCTACTATATGATGAGGTAGGGGTGAAGCGCTGGAATAGGTACCTTTTTTTAACCTCACCTGGCCTAAAAGGCCATGTGAGCTTTTGCCATCACTTTGCGTCCGTCGTCCGTCGTCTGTCGTCCGTCGTCCATCAACAATTTCAAAAATCTTCTCCTCTGAAACTGCTGAGCCAATTGTAATCAAACTTGGCCTGAAGCATCACCAGGGTATGCAGTTTCAAAATTGTGTTCGATTAGTCCAAAGACCAAACAACATGGCTGCTGTTACTAAAAATAGAACAGGGGTAAATTGCTGTTTTTTGCAAATAACTCGAAAACCGTTACAGATATCAAAAATCTGACAAGGTGTAAAGGTGATCAGCATAGCAAGATCTACCTGCCCTGCAATTTTGAAGAAAAATCTGATAACCCGTCTTGGAGTTATTGCCCTTTGTCCATAAAATTTTCAAAATTTGTGCAGTTTTTTTATTTTTTATTTCAAAAAATGTAACAGAGGTCAAGTGTAAATAGCAAAAATGTTCAGCATATCAAGATCTACTCACCCTGAAATTTTGAAGAAAATCCACAAATCCTTGTAGGAGTTATTGCCCTTATTTCACCGAATTCTTAAAATTTTCTTATTTGTCATCTTTTATTTCCAAAACAATAGAAGATGAAGGTTAAGTGAAAATTGATGCTATGTTTGCCATGCTGTGGCAACTTCAAAACTGATGTTGAAAATTGTTCAAAATGGCGGCCAAAAAGGCGGGAGAATTCAACATTGTCCGATTTCAATGAAATTTGGTTTTCAAATAGATATTGATGGTTCGACTTCAAATCCGGTGTTGAAAATTGTTCGTTGACCGCCATTTTCAAAGTGGCCACCAAAAAAAAGCGGGAAAATTCAAAATTGTCCGATTTCAGTGACATTTGGTTTCCAAATAGATATTGATATTGCGACTTCAAAACCGATGTTGAAAATTGTTCGTTGACCGCCATTTTCAAAATGGCCGGCAAAAAAGGCAGGGAAATTCAACATTGTCTGATTTAAATGAAATTTGATTTCCAAATAGATCGAAATTCCAAATTGACTGCCATTTACAAATTGACCTCTCCACTTCAAAACTGGTGTCGAAAGTGGTTCTTAGCAAGAACGTTTTTTGTCAAAAAAGCCCAACAAAGAAAAATAGTAAAACATCACCAGACTCTAAAAACAGTTCAAGATATTGGAGGTGTTTGAGCTACAAAAATTTGAGAAATTGAAGATCAGTTGTATAACTTGCAGTGTTCCCTTGATTGTGGCAACTGAAAGCCAGGTGAGCGATACAGGCTCCTTGGAGCCTCTGGTCTTGCTTCAGATTATATGACAAGGGTAGTAAATTGTAATGAAAATATGTGATAAGGTAGGGAATTTCTGATGGGATTATGTGATAAGGTCAATTTATGGCATCTAATCAGATTCAAATTAACATTTGACATATCTACATTAATAAAGTATTAAACTGTGTGTAATTTTCTACTTTTTGATTGAAAATAAAGAATTTGTAGTATTCACTCCAATTATGACAAGTTATACTTGTCTGCATTATATATGAGTAGGTTTACTTTTCTTCTAAAAATATGTGATAAGGTCGATATTTTTGGGATTCTTAATATATGATAAGGGTGGGGGTCCTGATGTGCCAGCGTCTCACCCCTACCAAAAATCATATAGAGTGACCCCCCTCCCCCGAGACGTGGATTCGACGATCAAAATTTTATTTTATTGTCAAGCAGTTAATTTGAGTCCTAATTATCAAATACAAACCAAACAAAACATTCTGTCGGTGTTTGTTGTTTGTCTGTATTTTATACACATAACTTCAAATGAATGACAAATTGGACAAAAATTTCAAAATTACATGCATAATGTCGACATTAACAAGTTTGACAAAGGTTAAAACATCTATTTACATAAACTGATAATAAAAGAAAATGAGTTATTCATAACTGCCCCAGTACATTGCTATCTATATTACAAAATTAGTCAAAATACATCAGGTGAGAATTTTCATTTTTTAAAAGGAAAAAGATTAATTTACTATTGCAATTCCAGCTTCAGGAATTTCCTAACCAGTATGTTTTAGATTAAGGTACATATGACGCAGAATACTTAATTCAAATAATTTTTGTTGATCAATAATGGAGATTATAATATGGCATCATTGTGTATAGCATCTTATATATAATGCTGGGATATCCATATTAGATGGAGGATCGAAGGCTAGAGGTCATTATCGTATGAAGGGTGATATATATTGTATGCCGATTGGATCACGNGGGGGGGGGGGGGGGGGGGGGTCACTTCAGGTGGAATTAGGTACAGGCTTGCCGCTGGTATTTTGTAATACCCCCCTTTTCCATATAGTTACCCCAACAAAATATTGACCCATTCATATAGTAATTTTAAAAATAATTAACCAACCCAACTGTATAGTAAAAAATGTGTAATTGAAGTAAAAAAACCTTTAATTTCACAGCAGGAATGTTCTAGCTTTAACATCAAATAATGATAAATATTTGCAGTTACAGCAACCAGTAGAGATTCTGGCCATTTGTGGTTAATTTACGACCCATTGATATACAGGATGTCAAAAATTACTACCCATTCATTTAGTGGACAACTGCAAAAAAAAAATAACAAAACAAACAAAAAAAAAACAGGCCCATTCCAGCGGAACGTCTGTATATACCTCTAAAAACGAAGTGACGACCCCCCACCCCACCCCGTGGATTGGATGTGACATGAAAATTGCCATATTATACAATTATAAAAATTGAGAACAATAACAATAACAAGATTATGGTTCACCGAGACACGACGCAAAGCGGAAATAATCGATGTCGAGGGAAACCAGTAGTGTCAAAAGGCCGATTCTGCCGCAATTACCATTTTCAAGCAGAAATCCTGCATAGGATCCCCAATCCCGACGGCAAAATGCAAACGGACGGCATCCCTATTGAGCATATAGTAAATCATGACTTTCGTACATAATGGATTCGTCGAGATGGATGACTTTATCAACGACAACGCCTTTGAGGAAAAGGTGCGAGAGCAATCTCAGGAAGCCATCAAATGGAAGGATTTGCCCACAGGAGTGATCTATAAAATCTCAGAGGTGATGGAAGCGGAAGGAAAATATGTAAAAAGCAAACTCCTCACTCTGAAGAATCGAGAAGGAGAGACTACCAAGGTATGGGCTTGCTCCACGCTCGCTGATAAGGAGAAGGGTTCCTTGCAAGGAGCTTTCATTCGCAGCACCGGATTTAAGCTGAGCAAGAAAACTAAGCAGGAATACCACTCCTACGATCTGGTGAGGATGTGAGAAAAGAAAAATCTTGGAGGGCTCAAAATTTCTCGATCCAATTGGATCGGGAAATTTTTTTTTTTTTTTTGGTTACTCAACGCCTTGAGCGAAGCGCAGCGCAGTGTAGCGATAAGGCGTGTTTACGGTGCATGCGCATTATGCTTAGCTAGATCTTCACTGAAAGGGGTTGAGGGCTGACGCAGTCGATCCTTCTCGACGTAGTAATTCTTCAGGCAGACTGCAGGAGTACCATCTTCACCAGGGAGATAAGATCTCGCCAATCGCAAAGTATCACGATGCTTTTTCATCTTTTTGAGGATTCGCTTGGAGATCAGCGAGAGCACTAGGGTGAAGGTGGCACTCAAGGCAAGCGAGAGAACCCAAGGGGAGAGAGGCTGGAATACCCACCCCGGTCAAAGCAGATCCCATAGTGTCACTGGTAAGCAGCAGACTTCCCACGGAGGATGCAGCTAGGGCGATGGAGACGACCTTATCCAAGCGCTTATAGATTCGAAGCATGCGGGCATAATTCTGGATCTCTGATTCTAGGGAATCCTCGAACGTAGCATCTACTTCATCACCCATTTATCTATAGGAGCATGCCGAGCAGGGGAATGTTCTTGAAGGGGCTATTGGGCCCCAAGATCAGGCCGGATCCATCGTATAATTCCTGCCCACGCTTCAAGTAGAGCCCATCACCCTTGATGATGCGGACGTTGGACGGTTTGAGGTAGAGACCTTCACCACTAGGTTTCACCATGCATACGCATCCCCCACGCTTCAAATATAATCCAGAGCCGATGGCTTTGGAGATGGCAGTGCTACCCAAACCACTCAAAGCACCCACTCCGAGGGCTGGTAGGATGCATATGGTCTTGGCTAACATGGGAAGAGCTCTCATAGCCAGCCCGGCTAGCATGGGGAGGAAGCCACCTACCTTCTGCACGTTTTCCTTCAATTGGGTGGCGCTCAGCTCCAGATTCATACCACCAGAGCCTTTTTGGAGGAGCTTGGTAATCTTTTGGATTTGCCGAGTGGTGAGAAGCATCTTATGCTCACCTCTGAGGTTTGAGTGAGAAAGACGGATGGCGGCCGGACAACCCTTCTTGGCTGCCTTCTGAAGTTTATCAGCTTACTTTTCGTCAAGTTCAAACTTTATTCTTGATAAGTCATTTATTTATACTTCGCGAAGATGAAAGCGGATGGTGAGGTGCTCTCCTCGCAGATCGATAGGACGACCGTCTTGATCGGTGAGATACGTCTGCATGCGATTGATCGTCCTCACAGTCACGGGTAGGTAGACGAGATTTTTCGGATTTTGGAGGATCTTCTCGCCGGGATCGACGCCTGGGAAGAAGCTATAGATGGTGGATTGCTGGGAGCCATTGACGTAGCTACCATGGATGATGTCGCTATTCACCATGATGCTATTGATGCTGATAATGTTGACGATGCGCTCACCCTCCCTATAGCCGTCGGTGGATCTGTCGTGAGCGTATATCTTACGATAGAATCCCAGCACGCTGCTGATGCTGTTTTCAACGTCGAAATCCAACTGTCCCAGCGTCGCGCGATTGGCACCGATGATAATCTTTTTCTTATGCTTGTTGAGCCGCATCTGTCGCTGAATCTCCTCATTGATATCGTCGATGCCATAGGAGCCAGTGCTCAGGCTGATGGGATACCAGTGCTGACCGTTATCGGGGGAGTAGCGAAGGGAATTATTAGCCTCATGGATATTGGGGATGGAGTAGTACGTCTCCAGATTCACCAAGACCATCTCGTAGTCCTTACTCTCGCGAAGCTGCACGGGTGGGTTGAATCGAGTAAGGATTCGGCTACCGGTGCCGGATACGATGAAGGAAAAGCCTTGCTTGGGCTCCGTATTATAGGCGATTTTTCGTAAAAGTGAAGCGTCCATTTATCTACCTCAGAAGACGACGCTCATCTTCTGGCCATCGGATTCGAACTGGATGATTCGATCGGAGATTACCAGGGCGAAGGGTTGAGTATTGGCAGGGACGTTGCGCTCGAATTCGGCCCGGATCTGGATATCCATGGTCGACTCTTTCAGCCGCTCGGACTGATGGCTCACGTCGATGACGAATAGGGGATAGAGATCGATGAAGTCGGAGGGATTAACGCCGCCATTGTTCAATAGACTTTCCATGCGATAGAATTTCTTGCGGAATTCGGCAACTTCCTTATAGACTCTAGCAACCTTGCATTGGGTGAAGCCAGCATTGAAGTCCACGGCTGGGTAGCGATCGGCATTGAGAGTCACGTAGATATTTCGCAATCTGCAGTGGTCGAAGACGGCGGCATTATGCGTCTGATCATTGCTCCTATCCGTCTGGAAGGCGACGATGATCCATCGAAGTTTCTCACGCCCACTTTTAGCGGCTAGACGCCACTGGAATTGCGAAGTCTGGGGCACGGCAATGGAATCGCACTGCCTCATGCGAAATCCGCAATCGATCTTGGTCTTGCTCTGGATGGTTTTATAGAGCCGCAGCTTATTTTCGTCGGAAGGGATGACGTGGGGAACGAACCAGGAGATCTTGCTCAAGACTATTTTGGCGACGTCTTTGACGCCGGCGTCTCTCAGCACGGCATTGGCATCCAAATCACGCACCAAGGAGAGCTCGTGCTTGAATCCGTAGACGATCTTATCGTAATCCTCGGCAAAGCCGAAGACGTGCTTGAGGGGATGGAGAAGGGAAATGATCCCTTACTGGTGGGCTTAGCGATGATATAACCTCGGCGTGCTGCGAATCCGACGTTATCTGCCTCAGCCTCGGCCGTGGAATCCTTGAACCATAGCTGATTGAGGCCTTGCGATTTGGAGAAGTCGTCGGGATAGGTGAGCATACCGAGCATGGTGGTGGCTACGCCTGGATCGTTGACGTGCTTGATCTGCTGGCCTGAGAATCGGAGCCGATGCTGCGAAAGAGATACATGATCCCATTATGGGCAAGCGATATTAGATCAGCGTCAGCGTAGGCGCTCCTGTCATTCTTCAGGAGTCGGCCTTCGACCAAGAGATAGCTCTCGGAGGGATGGAGGAAGAGATCCGGAGTCTCGATATTGATGCGAATCTCCGCACCAGCGTTATTCAGCTAACCCCGGCTTGAGGCTCGTACTCGTGAACCTGATACTCCTGGAGACTTTCGTCGAAAGTCAGTCCTTCGGTGATAGTAAGCATATCGGCCATCATATATTTATTTATAGCGCTGGACGAAGTCGTGGATGGTTGCGATGCCACCACCCGAGATGAGATTATTGAGACGGGCTTGCTGCTGCGGAGTCCTCTTGGTCTTAGCGGCAGGTGGGGCTGGGGGCTTTTTCCTGGTCACTCGATCGACAACGTGATCCACGGCCTTCGTCGCTCCTTTCTCCAAGCCTTTCAGGGCTGCATTGGAAGCGGCGCTCACGGCCTTGCTTCCCAACGTCTTCGCGGCGGAAGAGGTTAAAACGCGTCCGGCAAGACTGGCGATGGTATCGAATAGTCTTCGTCCACCGACTGCATATCTCCGGCGATATCCATGATTCACTTCTAAAGGCATCGTTAATTTATTTAGAGGAGCTTTCGATGCAGCTTCTCGTACTCCTTCCTGCTGATATGGTTGGATTTCCTCATGGCGTCGAGGATTGCCACGATTTCGTTGCGCACTCCATTATTCCCAGCCTGGTAGGCAGCTGCGCAAAGATCGAGGCGATCCAGCAATTGGTCGAAGCATTTGGGGAGGAAGACGGTCTGCACTCCGCTCCAATACTTATCTTGCTTATAGAGGTACGAGACGATCTCCTTCCACTTCTTGCTTTTGCTAGCCTTGGGAGTCTGCGAGACTGCAGAATTGCCTTGGTACATCGCATTCGATGCTCGTAGGATATCACCATACGTATTCAGATCTTCCACCTCGAAATCTTCGGGATGCTTCAAAATCATGAGCTCCCATAAGCCGGGAGTGCCCCTATAGCGCTCGTCGTCGAATAAAATATCATCTCCGTCGAAAGTGACGGGAAGATTCCCGATCATGATGGCGCCGTCTTCCACTCGCAATCCAAAGGTATGGTCGGCTTTGGGAGTCATACTGAGCTGAAGATAATGGGTTACTCGCGGACCGAGATTGGTAATCAGTGCTTGCTCGATGGGCAGTGGATCGTCGTCCTCGGCTGCAAGGGGAGGAAGGGCAGGAATCGGGGCTGGTAGAGCGAGTGGGAGATCTTCGATCTTTTTGGTGATCTGGGAAGCAGTCTCCTTTTGCGTCTTGACCACGGGCTTGAATATTTTGGAAAGATCGCGGCTGAGACCAATCTTATCTAGGCGACGCTGCATATCGTTAGCCTGGATGCTGCGCTTGGTCTCCTGCAGCTCCATAGCAAGCGCCTCACGCTGCTTGGGATCGGTGATCTTGATGAACGTCATTTTATTTATAGCATCGCCCTAAGCGTTGAGTCGAACGCCCCTAGGCGATGGATCGAACGCCCCTAGGCGATGGATCGAACGCCCCTAGGCGATGGATCGAACGCCCCTAGGCGATGGATCGATCCAGCCCAGCCGACGAAGGCTTTTCGCACCCTGCATGGATGCAAAAAGCTTACGCCCTCGAACGCCCCTAAGCGTTGAGTCGAACGCCCCTAGGCGATGGGATGAACGCCCCAACGCCCCTAGGCGATGAATCGAACGCCCCTTAGCGATCCATGCATTTGGAGGAACAGAAGACTTCCATCCTCTCGGTGGATTTATTATCATACTCCCCTGCAATCCGAACTTTTACGCCCGACCAGAGGGTGGCAAATTTGGGCATGGCAATAATCTCTTTACGGATATGGTGCAAAGCCTTACTGCGAGCGAGCGGAGCTCCACACCGGCAGCATGCCCATGGGAATAGCTTCGAGTGCCTCTTGCATTTATCGCTTGGCGATATGGAAGGGTACGTGCATTGATGGCTGCGGACGGTCTTGATGCAGCACTGGGGGCCGGGTGGCTTCCTAGGTTTCCGGCTGGAATGGGAATCATAGCTCCTTCCTTCGAAATCCTGATCATCGAAGCGGCGAGCGTACCTTTCGGCACCGCATCTGCTGCAGTCATATCCCGGGATCTCATCGTTAATAAGCACTCTCTCCCACCGGTGCTTGCAACCAGGGGGTGGAGGCTTGGGGGCATTCTCTCGATCCAAGTCCCTTTGATTTTCGAGGAAAAATTCCTGTATCATTCTTTATCTTATACTCGATAGAATTCATCCAGATTGCATCGATACTTTCCATTCGTCTTGGGACTCGTGAGATCGATGGCCATGAATCCGTGAGGCTTGGCCCAAGAGCGATTGCATAGGGCATCGAATTGAGCTTGGGTGAGATCGCTGCAATGGTCCCGGCGGATATGATCACGATTCTTGGCATCCTGCTGGAAGAGTAAGATGAAATTGGCATTCTCCTGGATCGATTGCCGTGGGAGCTTGAAGTAATTTTGGCAGAGGTATAAGCAATCAACGTTATTATGGCGGCCGCGCACTTAGTAATCTTCGGACTTGCTCTGCTTGCTCAGCATCAAGTCGTCGAAGACCATGAGATTCTTGCGAGAGGGATCGAGATCGCGAGGATCGGGCACGTCGCTTGCCTGCTCGAAGAAGAAGGGCTCGATTCCACTTGGTTTGGGCGGTGGCTTCATCGCGTCCACTGCGTCGATCAAGGAGTGTGGATAGCGATCCTCGATAGAAAGAAGCTCGCGGATATCGTCTTTCGATTTTGGCCACGTCGCTTTTCATGCAGAGATTATGGTAGTCCCTTAGGGTTTTGCACTCGAAGGCCTCCCAGACTATCTGAGCGTGCGCGTAATCCTCGTCGCTGATATGCTCGCCGGTGAGCGTGCTGAAGAAGGCTTCCTTGGGTGGGAGCTGAGTCTCCTCCAGCTTGGTAGGCCCATCGGCGTAATCGTAGGGATAGACTCCCTTCCTAATCATCAGCTCGTACCTTTCGCCAAAGCATTCCCGAACGGCCTTGAATTTATTGGACGCAAGATTCTTCGCCAGATTTTCCAGGGAGCTGAGCATGAATCTGCACGAGTCGATGAATCTCATTTCCAGACCATCATCTAGCTGCTTCGAGAAGCTGATATATTTTTCATCCGTATTGGGGATGCAGGTGATCTTCCCTCCCTCGAATTCCTTGACGAAGAGATGGGCATCGTACCCACTCAGGTTGTGCAAGATGATGGGCACATGCTTCGGAAGCTGAAAATCTAGATTGCATTGGTTGTGCGCCGCGCCCCGATACTTCCCAGTGAGATGGTCGTGGTCCCGGACCTTATCCCCTCCTAATTCATCCCCGCAAATGTGGCAGTGCGTGCTTGCTTCGAAGCCTCCTTATCCTCATCACTCATCACCATTGGCTTCTTCTCCTTTGATATCTTGCTGATCGCTTGCACTTCCTCTTCAATGCACTGGACGAATTTCTTAGCCGCATCTTCTCCGCAGTAGACGACCGATTCTTTGTAATCGCCGTGGGCATATTTCACGCGATAGCAGAAACCTGATGGTCGGTGCTGCTGATACTGCTGTGTGTAAGACTTGGTCGGATCAGACTGGCAGGTATCGATCTTCTCCGTGAAGCATTCAAAGTCCGCGTAGATCGCGAATGGGACTCTCATCTGCTTCTTCTGATCATGGAAAGCTATTGCGGATCCTTCTTCCGGCATCTCGATCCTTACCGCATCCTTTTGGTTGCAATATTCCATATGCTCATCCAGAAGATCCTGCCTGGAGAAGTGGGAGAGGCATCTACGGCAAAAGAAGAGCTCATGCCCATGCTCTGAGATTTGTGAGCTCAAAAGACGTGAGAGGCTCTTGATCCAGCAGTAATGCTGCTTACTCTCGCTGGTGAGGAAGAGGAGATCTACGTGGGTGGAGCCCGTATTCTTAGATATCCTGAGGGGATAAACCTGGAGATCCTCTTCCTCATCTTCACCCTTCTTTTACGCCATCGAAGCCGAAGACGTTGACGTTGATGGTGGGATTCTGCCTCTCGAATTTATCGATCGCCTTGAGCGAGACTGGGAAGACGATGCCTTCGAATTTTAGCTCATCTTCCCATTTCTTGTACTGAGATACGCGGTTGGTAGATTTCTGGTCGACTTCCTCGTGGTGAAGGGCTGCCAGCACTGCCCACTGGAAGCAGCGATCATCCTCATTTTTCACATTGACGATCGCCTTCTTTTTGGTGAGAGCCGATGGAGTTGGAATGAAGGAGCCCCCCCTTGAGTGGCTTGAATTGGTTGAGGTGGATTTCTAGCTTCTCGACGCTGCCGAAAGTCCATCCACTCCCTTCCCGCATATATTTAGCCATATTTTCCTTGATCTTCTCCATCATGAAAGCGATCTCCAATTCGAGATCCGATGACTGGGTGATGGTAGCAAGAGATGATCGAAAGTAGGGAGTGACGTAGATATTTTCTCCTGTCGCGGGATCGGTCTTCACCAGCTCTGCTAGAAGCACTAAGTTCACCTTCAATCCCTTCTTTTTGGTAAGCGCATCGGAGATGGTGGTGGAGATTGTGCTCTGACTTACCTTCAGAAACGTGGCTACGTCGTGCGGCTTCAAGGGTTCGATGATGACCGTGCCAAATACGCCATTCAACGCTTGACGCCTATCCGTGATCTTAATCTCCTCTTCGACTGGGGCGCTTCTGATGCTCTCTTCCACCTGCTGGAGCAGATCCTCTCTCTTGAGCCGGGAGTAGTTGGTGAGGCCGCGATTCTTGGCGAGTGCTTTGAGCTGCTTCTTGCTGAAGACTTCCTTACGGATAAATTTACGGGCGGTTTTCTCCTCGATGAGCTTCACCAAGGCCTCCTTGCTCTTCCTACTGATCCCCCTCAGGCCCTCATCCTTAGCATTTGACGGAGAGTCTTCATGGTCTCTTTCACCACCATCTTACCCTCGACTGGGATGATCTCATCCTTCTCGTGTGGTTGCTTACTATGCCTCCAGCAGAGACCATCCTTCCCGGGCTTGCTCTTGCAGAACTGCCCCTTCTTCCTCTTGAGTGGGTGGCCGCAGCTGGTCTTCTGCTCCTCTGGTTGATGCTCAAATCGCGGCTTCATATGCTCCGCACCGCAACTTTGGCAGATCTCGGAATGCTCATCCATCTGCGTCACGTTGGGGGCATTGCAGCACTGCTGCTGCTTTTGGGGAGTTGGAGTTGGAGTGGTATCTTCCGAATCTTCTTCATTCTCCAGAAAGAAATCCTGGAACTTATTTCTTTCGGATGCCATATCTTTATTTATTTCAATCTCTGACATCCTTCCCTTTAAGGTATTCCTATGGTCATCCCCATCCTTTGAGGCGACCTGACTTATGCTCTGTACGAAAGACATAATTCTTGTATTTACCCTATGCTCAATAGGGATGCCGTCCGTTTGCATTTTGCCGTCGGGATTGGGGATCCTATGCAGGATTTTTGCTTGAAAATGGTAATTGCGGCAGAATCGGCCTTTTGACACTACTGAAACCATACGGAACCGACCATTTAACCATAAAGGGGGGGGGGGGGTATGGGTTTTTTTTCTGGACAAAATTTTTTCACGTGCATCAACAAAATATTTTTTTTTTCAAAATTAACATTATTTTTTTAGGCAGAAAGACTCCTTCAGAAAATTTTTTTTCATCAATTTGGCAGCTAAAATATTTTTTTCACTTAAAATCAACTGCAAAATATTTTTTAGAAAAAAAAACATAGACCCCCCCTTTTCAAGTTAAATGGTCGGTCCCTAATCTTACTATTGTTCGAATAGCCATTAAATATTATTAAGTATTTTATTATACCGAATGGAACATGATTTACTATTTAAGAGAATCTTAAGAAAAAGAAGTAAAAATTGTGGCAAAATGTATTTTATATACCAATGATGTATATTTCAATTTATCCTGCAATGGTAGCTTTTACTATAGACCTTTTTATTCACAAATTCGTGGGTGTCGCCATTGCCGACTTCCGAATGAACTTGTTACCGGAAGGGTGTAACGTTCGTAACACCTCGGCCTTTGCCGATCGATCGGTATAAGGTTTAATGATACAGGTGTCATAATTCAACAGTTAATTTCTCCAATAACACCTGTTGTGAAAGTCATCAAAAAAAACAGTTATTATGACATCAAAGAAACCGCCTAATATATATTAAAATATTAGAAAAGACTGTAAATTAAGCAGAGAAGTTCGATATTTTATAAGTTAATTAAGAAAACTGAACTTTGTTTTAAAGGAAAAGAAAATCAAATTCACAAGTAATTTAGATTAATAAATTAATTATTTATATTTCACGAAAAAAATGTTTGAAGTATTCTTGATAGATTGTCCGAAACTTTGGAAAAATAACTTGGATATTAATGTTTTTATAAAGGATACTTATGTGCATAAACAAGCTCTTAAAAATTAAATAATAATAAATTTATGTTGAACGTTTTTAAAATATCTGCTTTCTGAAACATTTTGTTCAAGTTTA
>MJUU01056789.1:54294-77735 GCA_002080025.1 Modiolus philippinarum | reverse complement strand
AACTGATCTCCCAGTTCCTATTCCATATGCCTTCAAAACAGTCAGTTTTCCATCATCTGTGAACTTTACATTTGAAATCTTTGATATTCCTTTCATCAAGTCTGTCACTTTTGATGTTAAATTTGAAGTACTGGTGATCTCTACAGGGCTGCTTGGCATCCAGTCACTCCTCGACAACTATCAATGGCCGTCTTCATATCATCGCTGCACAAAACAGTCTTCCCCTCATCAACACTATTCCGAATTTTGGAGCGCATGTGTGGAGTTTTTACATTGCAGTATAATTTGCCACTCTGACTCTCGCTAAAATCATATCTTTTTTCTGTAATTCCTGAAATAAAAAAAAAGTTTCTGATTACTCTATAGTTATTTTATGCTTATGTCATTTTATGCAATAGATGGATAACAAGCCTCAACCATTAAATAATTTCTTCTTCAAAATAGTATTTTTTTCTTTTCTGATTAGCTCCAAATCCATATAAGCTACAAATGGTGTCAGATGATTTGCTTTGTCTTTAGCTTGAATTCAACTTTTTTTGGAAATGCCCAATGAACTCTTGCTGCAAAGTATGATTGTTGTCATCACTACAGAAGTTTTACAGTCACCATCGTGAGTTTTTTCTTATTATTTTACAGTGAGCTTGTCACAAATGCACTTTGACACAACACTTTTTTAACTTCTGTATGATATGTATACGTGGTCGGGCTCTTGACAGCCATTTATTGGAAATTATTGTCTTTCCCTGCGCCTATTTCAGCATGCAGAGTACTGCAACAAAAGCCATATCCGGTTGATCCAAACATATCAAGAGTTTGACCTGGAGTAATTATGAAAGTTCTACCAATGTTTGACAAGAAATATCCTTTTAATGTTTTTCACAATAAATAAATCTAAATTAAATAAAGAATGTACATGTATTGTTTTTTTTTTTTTATTTATTTATTATTATTTTTTTTTTATTCTGTAAACAAATTATGGTCATCAATACAGAAATATACAAACAAGGTATTTGTAAAAATATGGGAACTAAATTGCTAAAAGTTCAAATTTCTTCGGGATAAATCAACGACAGAGTTTCTATGATTTTTCTAATGTTTTGTTTATATATTTGTGTAATTACGATTCTGTTTTGAATACCAAATCAGAAACAGCAAATTCAGTAGATATTTATTTGATCTGTTTGGTTTTGTGTGAAAACTGTAAAAAAGTTATTGCGTTTGAAATGTCGGGAGTATCGTTGATATATTCAGGTCAACCCCTGATATATCCGGTAATCTTGATATGACTTTTGCGGAGCGGCAGCCTGTTATAACTATGGGAAAGGATGATAACATAAGTTTCAAATGCAAAACAGGTTAAACATACCTTTCAGGAGCACATGATTAATGTGTTGGAATTGCCTTTACCTTTAGTTTTTTTTTTTGGCCTTTCCCTTTGTGGTGGTCATTTTGGTTTAGCAGTGTGTCTTTTAAATGACTTTCACTGTGTTCACTGTTCATAGTGTTTTTATCTGCTTTTCAAAATAAACAATGAAAGGATATGGAGTAAATGCACCTGAGAAGTCTCTACGAACACATGGTAAAACCAAGCAATGGAAGGCTTTTTTATTTAAGTTTATCATCTAGAAGTCACAATGAAGCCATCAAAAGTGAGATTTTCTCATACCTAATAGCTTGCTGTTCCACCTTCATACAGTCTGGTTGGTATCTTCTACTTTATACACCAAACTGCTGAAGAGTAGTAGTTTACATGCTATTTCCAGACACGGTAGGCTAATGTAACTACAGCTCTAAAAACCAACCTGTTGCCTCATTAATTGATGGAATTGTAAACCATAGAGCACCACATTGGTAACAGCCTGCATTATCACCGCGTAAGAAAGCAGAATCAATATCTGGTAGCTGTTCCTTGATTGTCTTCAATGTGTGCTCCAATAATACTTGCACAGCTTGAGAGTCTTGTTTAGTCTCTTCCAAACAATGAGTATATGTTCTATTCCGAAAAGAAAAAGTAGTATATGGATATCCTATCTCTATCATGTGTCTATTGATATCATTAAAATAAACATTTTATGGTTTTAAAATTGTTAATCAAAATTGATTTCTCATCTTGGCTATAAGGACACATTTGAACCAGAAATATCAAGATCAAATGTGTGCAAATCTTACTAAGAATAACCAAACTCGGTGTATCAAACGAAAGATTGTCGTCATTTGAATTTAGAGTATGCAATACAGTACTAATATATCCGCTAGCCAACTAAGATAGTAACATATCCAGATTCTTACATTTTATTGGTTATTTGTTCTCAATCAGGTTTTAGTTTATGACTTCCAAATGAATAAATACCGAAGATACTCTGAATTTGAATTCTGCATATGCGCATTTCGATGACTTATGTCTCTTCAGTGCAGATAAAATCTAAACGTTTGGAGGACCATTAACCCAAAAATGTTTAAAAACTGAGAGAGAGCAAATAACCAATATAATGTAAATGTAAAGCCAAAATCAGCTAAGGACAGAGCTTGCACGACGGAGACACTCCTTAGTTTTCAACAAAATTTACAAAAAATTAGATATTGAAAGGTTCCAAATAGAATCGGCTTTCGGGTCAGCACCGAAGTACTGACTAATGGGCTATTGAATACCCTCGGAGACTAACAGTCCACCAGCAGTGGCATCGACCCAGTGGTAACAAATGGATAAATACCGAAGTTACACTGAATTTGAGTTCTGCATATGCGCATTTCGACAACTTATGTCCCTTCAGTGCACATAAAATATAAACGGTTGGAAGACAATTAACGCAAAGATGTTTAAAATCTGATAGAGAGCAAATAACCAATATGATGTAAATGTAAAGCCAAAATCAGCTAAGGACAGAGCTTTGCTTGAGGGAGATACTCCTTAGTTTTCAACAAAATTAAAAAAAAAACAGATATTGAAAGGTTCCAAATAGAACCAAATGTTTTGATTTCAAATGCACTGAAGACAAGCAAGTTGTAAGAACATCCATATGTAGAAATTTGCAGATTATAACTTAACATCGTCTATTACACGACTTCGAATTTTTTTCCTTTCAGCCACTGGTGGACACAGTCCATATAAAATTCTGTTCATGGTCTTAAAATTTATTATAAATATCAATGGAAGTTTGCTTGATGAGAATACGTTGTTTATCAACTCGAGTGTGGTATTTAAAGTAATTTTGCATACCCTTTTAGTTTAGCTAGTATATGCTCATAATTTACAGTAAAGTTAAGATTTATAATAATGAGTTGCTCAAAATCACGTTTTTGGGAGGAAATCATAACCGAACCAGAAACAACTTTTGAAAAATGATTTTTTTTTTTCTTTAACCGTTGGTTATCACTCTTGTATAAACACACTGTCACGTGCCAATTAATGCCCTTTTGGCCAAACCAATCACCTTGCTTTTCCCGAAAAGACAAAGGGAGAAATGTCATTGCGCAATCCATAACAAGAAGGCATTGCTTATTTTTTAGTTAATCAAGTAAGGCAGTACTGTTCAAATCTTGGTTAACAGTACGCAATACATGACATTGCCAATCTGAAATCTTCTGATCCGCATTTTCAACATCACAAATCCAATCACCTGAAGTGTCATCTGGTACATCATCTGTCAATGAAATTGCATAAATAAACTTTTCTAAAGATAATAAAATGAATAAATATTAAAATGGACATCTATTGCATTTTTTGAATAATAAATGTAGACAAATGTCAGAAATAAATTTCAAGAGGTTTTTGAAATGAAAAATATAATTAAATTCCCTATTGTAAGCTTGTCTCATGGTTGCTAACAAAAATGTTAAAAGCATTTCCCTTTTTTCACTGACACAGTATCAAGCTCTTTTTCTCTTTCTTTAAATTCCAATAAAAAGGAAACTTACGATAACAAAAGATGAACAAGATGTTTTTGTGACCCCTATGAGACCTTGACCTTTCACAATTTTTTTTACATATTTATGTTCCTCTTGACAAGACCTATACACTTACCAAGTATTTAAAAAGTCTATTTACATTGTTCAAAAGTTGTTTCTTACCATAGAAACACACAAATCAAACCCTTTATTCTCAAACAGATGAAACTCCCTTTAAAAAAATTATGTCATAGATGAGGTTAAGCTAGTGGGCCTCTTGTTTATTGAAATGGTTTATGTTGTTAAATGTATCTATTTAAACATGCTATAAGAAAACTACAGGACAGTAACGCAGCAAAAACTGACTAAAATTAAAAAATTCACATTTTTCTGTTTGTCCCCTTTTGGCCTCTTCTTTCTAAAACGGTAAATGCTTCCACAATATGTCGACAAACTACAGTTGTTTATTAGCAATAACATAGAACAATCCCCGTCTCAATAGAATAAATAATAAGGTTTCTACAGTCAAATATCTGAAAACAGCAAATTTCACTTCTTTTAACCAATGTGACCTTAACCTTTGATCTGAACTTTTTTTCATATTCATGTTCCTCTTGACTAGTCTATCTTACATAGTTCAAAAGTAATAGCCAGGGTTAAAGTTTCGGACGCACAAACAGACAGACAGACAGATAGGACAGAGAAAATGCCCATCTCCAATTATCGATATGGGGGCATAAAAAAGGACAAAATTGTAAATTGTGATATTTGAGCTGTGTTTATGTATGTACTTTACTTTATTTGGCACATTTGAAGAAAATGTCAAAAAAAACACTTTGACCTATGGGAGTATTTCTTTTTTTTTCTGCGATTTTCTGCAGTGCAAATCTCCAATTTACCCACAAGCAATCAAAATTTTATTAAATGCATCCCCCACACTTATTTCTTGAACAGCCACACCGATATAGATAAATTACAAAAAAAAAAATAAAATTTTCTGAAAAAATATAGTGTGTTAGAAAGTTGATGAACAAAATGTGTTGCGGTAGATGCATGCAGATGTGTAAATTGTGGGTGTCAATGCCGTAGTTTTTATAATTTTTCAAGTTTCGCTCTTCTCCTAAGTATTGATTTGATATTAACTGTTTGCTCTGCTTTCAATTCTAAGTTTACTTCTAACATGCATAGTGTGTTAGTGTGAGAATTTATATCAGGTTTCGCTTGTCATGTAAACTAACTGCATCACTACTCATCGCTGTTGTGACTCATAGTGTTATTGGCTCATACGACAGGCTTGGCCTAATACAAATTCTAATACCAACAAACTATATATATAATCAGTATGTCTTCGTTATTAACTCCTTGTGCATTTGCCTGCGAAACATTTTGTTTACTGTGCATCTCAAATAAGATATTTTTATGTAATCAACTGAAATAAATATGCTTTCCGTATTAGAGAACTCTGTGTTTATATCCAAAATTCCAATAAATGGTTCAGTTTAATTTGTTTTAAAAAAAAAAAGCCAAACTTAAAAAAAAAACTAAAATTTAACACTGTCACTTTTCCAAAAGACACCAAATTAGCATTGCTGCAAGACATTGCGATTCTGGTAAAAATTATACGATGATCTGACAATTTAAATGTATTCACCTTTCAAATTTTTCATCAGATTCTTAATCTTTTCAATGGTTTTTGGAAACAGGTCACATCTATCACATGTTATGTCATGGGTATTATCATCACATAATTCACGAAATTTTTCGTCAAAATAATCACTCAATGCATACTGAATGCAATGTGTACAGCATCTGTCTTTTCTTTGTATGTGAGCTCTGAAAGTACAAGTATTATAAATAAGTTTAATTATGTTTTCAGTAATGCTGACAAATAAGCTACCCCTCCTCACCCCACATCCATTCATAACATTTCATTGTTTGAGCCGTAGTATTGCCGATTGTTTTAAAAAGGCAACACAAAGAGCAGCATATAACCTCGCTTCATCTCCCCAAACTTACAGAAGTGAAATCCACAATGAATGGCAAGTTAAGCTTTTCTTTGGGATGATCGCTGTAAATTTTGTAATTTTTACTGAAGAAAAAGCTTCCTATATCTTACATTGATATTTTTAACTTGTGAGAGAATTTTTTTCTTTTACCCCACTAAGGAAAAGACGAAATTTCTCACACTCATGGAAGAAATCTCTTATCTTTAATAGTATTCTGAAATTTTAATCTACCAGTTATCAGTGTTTCAACAAATCATTATTATATATGTAATTGTAACGTTCAGTTTCATTGGTCAACGTCATGAATAGCAAACGACATTTCCGTTTGTCCATTAATCCGCTTCGCAAAAAATATAGTACAGAAAAGAAAGACATCATTAACATGGATCACGCAGTTTTTAACGTACAAAATTGGAATTATAAGGATTTTTAGGAAATCATGTATGTATAAACTCCTCAGTTAGTTAGTGAGCTGCCGGAGTTTATACATAGATAGTTTCCTATAAATGAGTGCTTAATCCTATTTTAATAAATATTTGTGTTATGGTGGCAAAGGCGGGTATTAAAAGCTTATTCTGGAAAAAGCAAAATATGCAACTTGTATATAAAATTCCTTATTTGTATGGTTGCCTTACTACAAAATCAGCTGCTATGATATCTAAAGTTTTCAAATTGCTTTGTTTTGAAGTCGAGCATGCACTCAAAAATCTGAAGAGAGAGGCCCTCGATAGGGAATATAATCTGTTCCCTGACAATATGACTGGGAAACATTCACAAGTGTGGAATGACAAGCTGTCCTGACCATCTGTGGTATTGTGACAACTTAATCACGGGAAAGATGCATCTGTTTTGTACCATAAGACGATACCTAAAAGATATAAAAAAACTAAAGACAATTTTATTTCCTATACTGATAGCATATTTTATGAAAGGGTATGGAGTAAATGAACATGAGAACACAACACATATGGTACCTTAAACTGCAATTAGTTTTTTTTTAGCTGTATGGCCATTTCGAAAATTAATTTCTCATCAGCAGCACTAGAACCCAAACATAGGAAATCCAGAATTTCCATAAATGTTCATGATGCAAAAACCAAACGAAATCCGAACAATCAGTAATATCAAATATTATTAACGACAAATCTATGATTGAGGGAATTAAACCTTAGGTTTTAGAATATATATAAATTGATAAAATAGTTATAAGCAAAGTGTACACATGAGATATAATCTCCTGAACAAGTACACCATATCTAAGAAAAATAAAGAGAATACATCTCAAACTAAAGTTTAATGACAACAGTTATGAAGACATCATTCAATATTTCTGCTAATATATTTTTGCTTACTTATAACATGACATAATGGGGGAAATCTTTTAAAAATACTTTAGATATTATAGTCTTTAGCTTGACTTGTCCTGGGATCGAACTTGCACAATCAAGGGACGCATGGTACATGTAACAACAAGACCACCGAGTAGGTTAAGATATTGTATTTATCCAATCAAATGAACCAACTACCACATAAACATATAACAAAGGACATTTAGTTCTTGATACGGACTTTATTACCGCCAGTATCAAGTGAGCCATTCACGGCGAGCTTGATGCGTTACACTGTGATAAAGTCTGCATTAAAAACCAAAATTCCTGCTTTCTTTTTATTGGTAGTTCACAAAATGATAAATGGAACTCTATGATCACACTGAAAATTTTATTTTAGCGCAGTTAATCTATTATTTATTGCATTAATATATATGCATAGTTCCTTTAACGTTTTACTCGTTTGAACACCACAAGTAGTACATAACATGACGTCATCATAGCAACTCGCAGGTGAAGCCTGCACAGTGACCCGATAATTTTGTGATAATTTCCATTTCGGTGATACTGAGAATATTAGTATCTGTAGATCAAAAGAAATCAATATAAATTAGCAATACATTTAGGATTCTTATCCAATTCTATAAAGAAACGTGTATTACTTTGCAGGTGTTTAAAAAATTTGTGAGCAATTTATAAATCTAATTTCCTTGAGTATTATTCCAGTAGTGTAAGTACATAAGAATTCAGTAATCATTTGCATGGCAACTAAAAAGTTTAAAACTTGTTTCATGACATTATATTAGGAATTCCTAAAAAAGCAAATTGTTTCAAAGTGTTGTAATGTTGACGTAATTGTAGTACATGTGAAAGAGTATTTGTATGACATTTATGAGACCTAATCAAAGACTTTTACTCACAAAACTTACATAAAGTCCTTGTTAAATTTGAGAGTAAATCAGCCGGTTTTCACATAATTAATTTTCTTCAAAATAACCATAATTATACAATCAATATCTTAATTTTTTTCTGACTAATGTTCATTATCCCTACCAGATGTATAGTAGGGCAAAATTTACAAACCAGGATTAAAAAAGAAATATAATGCATGCTCCAATTTGTCTTTGTTCATACCACAAACTTCTCTTTTTATGAAAGTGGTACACCTGAAAAAAATGAAATGTGTAGAAGAACCAGAGGCTTACACGTGAGCCTGTATCGCTCCCATGGTTGCTTTTGGTCACATAAGATTTTCGAAATATTTTTGCTTATAATCATCTGACCATGACGTTAAACGTTTCCAGCCACGATACCCAATGCAACTTTCCTTAGCCGTGATACTATCCTAGCAAATATCAAATGTCTATGTCAATCATTCCTTTGAACTGTTATTGAGCTTCCATTAGCAAATTTACATACACAATATATCAGATCATGCTTAAGCTGCATACCTATTTTCAAACCATTCTGATGTACCTACCAAAATTTTACTTATGAAAATTTTGGACATGCGATAATTAGACAAAGAATTCAATATCAAATGCAACGAATAAATCAAGCAAAAATTTAAGTCAAATTGAACTGTACTACTCAACAAAAGAAACTTCCACTCACGTTCTTTGTGGAATATAATTTAAAATAAAAGCATTATTTTTATTCTCTTTAATTGATTATAATCTTTTTGGAATACTCGATTCTAATTTTACTCTTGAAAAGAACACTTCCGGTAAAAATAAAGAGAACTTCCGGTAAATAGAATCACGACATAACTGAGCAAGTGCAGAGAATCGAATTGATATTTTTCACAAGCAAGAAAATATTGACACATTCAATGATTACAAACATTTTGCCATTTTTAAATAATCGATACTTCAACGAATTTTCGAAAACGAGGCTCTCACTTACTGAATAAGATCTGGCAGTTTTGACCTGTTGGAGTATTCGTTGCAGTTTGACCTAATTTTAAGTGAAAATAGACTTTAATTCCTGATAAATCATTACTGAGTTATCCGAACTTCATCGAATACAAAAAAAAAATGGAATATGGGTGAGGTTATGACGTCAAACTAAAAAACGTCAAAAAACAAGAATTCGACCTTGACCTTATTTTTTATGGAACTTTTGTGATTTTGATAGGTTACGAATAATGTATTGATTTTATCAGATTATTTATTCAATCCCGATCGCCTTTGACCTTATGCTGAACTCCGCTAAAAAAATTTGACCACTGCTGAGGAACCGACTAAAGTTTGTCATAACAAATATGCAAGGAACGAATAAAAATTGTTTTCTGCGAAGTATGAAACGGTAACTTTAGTTCTATCATCCCTATCAGGAAATATATTGAGGATCCCAGTAGGTGGACGTTTCTTTTGTTGATTAGTATATAACAGTTGAAATGCTGGCCTATTTCCAAAAACAGATTACAATAATATTTGACATGATCATAGAATAAATAGTATCTGAGAAATTAACTTGGGAATAAAACTTAATTAACATTAATGTTGACAAACCAGTGAACTCTGAAATATGTGGTAAATCCTCTATATTTTTTGACATTCTGGCCCCAAAATTACCATTTCCATCCTCTTTTGCATGTCTTCTAGCTTTATCAATGGCAGGTATCAAATCTTTCAACTCTTCTTTAGTATAGTCTTTGACTATCATTGACAAAAAAAAACGTTTTTGTCATTCTTGTCACTGAATTCCTTGTAAAGTTGCATGACCAAATCACAAATTTTACAGGGTTTTGACTTCTGCTGCTGCAAGAAAACAATAAGTAATAAATGTATTTATTCTTTAGAAAAAAATCAAAATTATACATCATATAGATCGTAGTAATAAAACAACAACTTAGATCACAAATTAAAGCCAGTTGATATTTTTTGTCCAAATTACTAGGAATGGTGAAAGTATTTTTATTTGCTTGGAGACAATTTTCAACGATTTTGTGGTCACAAAACCAATAAAAATTAATACAAAAATAACAGCTGTTTTCGTACTGATAAAACATTTATTATTCTCGCTTTTGACACTACAAATGTCAAATTGTCTGAATTTACCATTTTTTGTCTGATTTTGTCAGAAAAATCACTCGACATTCTTTAATGTCTGATTTTGTCCTTAATTTTTCTCGACAAGTTCTTAATTATATTATTTTTGTCTTAAAATTTATCGAAGCATTCTTGACAGTCTGAATTTGTATGAAAAATCTTGATAAAATTCTCGACATTCTAACATTCTGCATTATGTCTGAAATATCTTGACAAATTCTTAATTGTATTAATTTTGTCTTAACATTTCTCGACACATTCTCGACAGTCTGAGTATGCATGAAAAATTCTTAAAAAAACATTCTTAACATTAAGAATTATGCCTGAAACTTTTGACATGTTGCGATATTCTTAATTTTGAATAGAAATTGGAAATTTCTCATCATCTGATAATTTTTTTTTTTCATCTATTTTCTATTATTTATCTTGTCTGCTTTAAACTACTTTCTTAGCTTATTTTCCCAGAATTGTGGTCCATTTCTACATTTATGTAAAATCACCATTTACATTTATATTTTGTACTTATGTTATACATAAAAGCATTTTATTTTCAAAAATGTCACACAACCTTGATTAAGAGGCCTCGATAACACTAATAATTTATCAAATAAATAAAGCGAAATAAAAAAAAATAAAAATGCAATGGAAAAAAAATATGGTTCTTCAGTTTCACTCGGATTGTCAACTTTTTAAGGATCTTTTTTTTTTACAAAATGTTTTGAAAACACAATTGCAGCTAAAAAAAATCAATTTATTAAGTACATACCTACAAGTGTACTTATCATAATGCCAAAATGTTAATATATGCAATCAATTTTGAGATTTAAACTACATGTATACAGGAATAAACACAAGCATTAAGAACACCTCCAATTAACAAAGTTTGTCACAGGTAAGTGATATTGTCTCAAGTAAACCTATTCATCAATTCATTCGTTGTACAAGTGCAATATACAAGTAGTGTCATATATTATGCAAAGGATATACAAATATAACAGCCATGACGACTCATCAGTTCTCCTTATTTGGTAATGCTGACAAATTGTTTCCCAATCCTGGATGAATAAAAAATTAATGCATGTCCTTTGTAGGAGGACCCACCCTCTCCTTTGAACACTTTTGATATTTGCGAATAAAAAGAAATATTTTATGAGACAAGCTAATAAGGAGGGAAACCTAGGAACTAGTGCAGACATCTTTAAATTTCTGTTGTCAAGATTTTAAATTGACTATACAAACTGTTTGGTCATTGTCCCTGTTCTGACAAATAATTCAGATACCCTCCTTAGACTTCTTACTAAATAACATAAATAAATTATATTTCTTTTTTTAATTTCAATTTAAATTCGTGGTATGGGTATTAAATATTATACTTGAAACTATGGTCCTTAAACGATGATCAAAATATTATACCTGAAACGATGATCAAACTATTCAGGAATGGTTTGGGTTGTAACAGACCTAAAATATAGATATGTGCCAAATGAGTAATAACTTGGATTTTAAAATTGAATGCGCTCCCATGATTTCTTGCCCAGACGGAAGATCATATTTGTGTGAAATTAATGCGTACATTCTCTGCTTAAATCTAGCAAGGAATTTTAATGTGCTAGCTAAACTGATTTCTAGGACAGCTTAAATACTCGTATATAGAAAAAGCAGTTATAGCATCATTTTACTGCACATCAAAGGGCAGAGAAATATCAAATGGTTAATAATTTGGTGAGTATAAGTAACTTTTACATAGAACGTATAAATTTTCCTCATTGAGGATATATTTTTGATTTAGGTTGTGACCTCTGGATAAATGCATAAGAGGGGTCAATACCTGTTCTACTAGTATATTGCGCAGATATTTAATGGTATGAGTTTGCAGTAAGAAATCCTTTTTTATGAGTTTTTGAAATTTTCATTACTTTAATAAATTAATTTCTATTCTAATTTATTTAAGATTTGCAACTTCATTGGAAATTTTTGTTACCATTCAAATCAGTGCTCTTTCATTTGTCTTCATACAATTTAGACTGTATCAGACCATTTCAGACAGTTTAGAATATGTCGCGACATGCTCAGACTGTCAAGAATATATCAAGGCATATTCAGACACTGTTTAAACTGTCCATAATATGTTGAGACATATAGAGACACTGTTCAAACTGTCAAGAATATGTCGAGACATATTCAGACTCTGTTCAGACTGTCGAGAATATATACAGACATATTCAGACCATCAAAAATAAGTTGAGACTTTTTCAGACTAGCTCATAAGTTAAGAATGGGTCGAGACAAATTCATCCTCAGTTCAGACTGTCAAGAATGTGTCGAGATACAATCAGACTTATTTCATACTTTTGAGAGGTGCGTCAAGACAGTTAAAAATAGTGTCGAGAATTTTAAGAAATAATTAAGAAAAATTCAGACAAAGTTGAGAATTGTTTAATATATTCCAGACATTAAAGAATGTCGAGTAATTTTTCAGACAAAATCAGACAAAAATTAGTAAATTCAGACAATTTTACTTTTGTAGTGTGAGACACAACAGTGCCTATTTCTACCAATCTGGTGGTAAGATTATAATTTGTGGTAATAAATGTGAAAAAAAATAAACATCGTTGAAAATACAAGATTCATAATTCTAAGGCAAACCTGGTCAGAGAAATACTGAAATCTTGACATTGGGTGTCTGTGATTTCTAGATCTTGAACTTTCACAGGGTTTAAATTCATGTAATCTTATGAACCACAAATTAAAAACCCATGAACCAATAAAATTTCCTACGAACCATGCATACAAGTTCTTTCATAGTATGAGTCTTTCATACAAGTATTCAATTAGTATGAAAAGTTGAAAACAGTTTTTTTTTAATCTTCTTAGGCTTATTTTGATGTAGTGGCTAACTTGGAAGACTGTCTTTAACATATGGTATTTATCAACCTAGTAATCGTTACTTCTATGCTGAACTGTAAACTGATTGTCTTTAGAAACTTGCAATGTCAAAATTAAAAAAAAAAAATGCTTAATACAAAGGAGTATCTTAATTTTCCATATTTCTTCTCTGTCATATTTAAAAAAAAAAGTTTTTGTTTATTGTCTTCCAAATGATTTGTTGTGATCTGCACTGGATAAACATAAGTTTTTCAAGCAGCTTATGCAGAAACTGGATTATCAGTAACATTGTTATCCAGGCTTCTCTTGATCAATGAGTTTCCAAACTTTCTGAGCATGGTTTGGTGCTAAAATGTCCAAGGTTTCTTCAACTGCAGTAGTTGCCTTTCTATTAAGTGATCTTAATGTTCTTGGTTTTAGCTCGTTTACATGTTTTATAATCTGGTATTTTATAGGACTGATCTTAACATCACAGTTTTTTTAGAGCATCTTATGTGTTCTTACTATAAATATCATTTTCCAAGCTTTATGATGAAATATGTGTTGATGGAAGGGAAGCCTAAAAATAAAACTTTCAAAAAACATTCAAGCTCAATGTTGCCATTGAGCTACTACTTTTATACTATTAGTAATTTGTTTTGCGAGTATGGAGTTCTCTGCTTGTATTGCCCCGAGTTCTACAGAAAAAAAAACATGCAATAGTTCGAACTGAGAATTTTTTCTGAGCAAAACAAATTACTTATAGAGTTCTTATTGCTATTCTGTTATTCAAATATACAAGATGTACGTTTCTTATTCACTGAAATATTTTTTTCGATAAATACTATTTTTGGATAAATATGGCACTTTCTTCTAGGAATTATTTTTGTCACACTACGTAACAAGACAAAATATTAGTGCGCTGTTGCAAACGTTCCGTAGATATTGACGATTGCATGTTCATATCGCTCAGAGACAATCGAAAACGTCGATTCAGATGCCAACGTGAAAAATTGAACAGAAAGGTAACCATACAACACATTCATGGTCATTTGTTTCAGTCGGCCGAAAAAATATATACTTACTGTAAATATGTCTGTTTCAGGCTGTGTACTACATGTTGTATCAGTTATTTCAGTTTCTTGATGACTATCCAGAATCTGTGATTAAACAAAAGTTCTGAACATCATAATAATTCCCACAATAATAAATTGAAATTCAAAATATTTTTTGTATGAACTATTAGTATAGAAGAATGAAGGGTGAACTGGTACTATGAAGCTGATGAACAGTTTGCCTTTTTAGATATGTTGAAGTCTTCAGACAGTCCATTTGACATCTTTTCGTAAACTGTCTATTGCGGTTATTGTCAGTTTTACAGACATAAATTGCAACATTTAGCTTCATAATGAATAATTCTAATGCAACATTTATGTGACAGATTATTAGATTGGTCAACACTGACTGTAAATTACACTATCTCCATGCCTGGGACAAAATAGATTTCCTTCTAGTCTGGTTCCTTCTCCACCTTTAAATACTTCAAATACATATAATACACGAAATTATCTGATTGCAATAGAATCGCAATCACAGTACATTATATATGTATTCAATCTTGATTAAACGGCCAGAAATCTTCCATTTACAGGCTCTGCTATGTGGCACCTGTGAACTGCATTTGACTGTCAAATATATTGTTGATGCCCGCAAGCATTCAAAAAATGCACATGCTTATTATCAACCTGCAAACTTGTTGATAATCAACTTTTCAATTGTCAATATCTCAAGTCTTAACCTTTGTCAAAGCCAATTTCCTTTCAGATGAATATGCTTTAATGAAAGCTGATACAGATACAATGTATGCTATTTGACTAAGGGGAACAATCGATATAAATATAGATTTTTTTGAACTTACAAAGAGTTGCTGTGTCTCACACACCTCATTTTCATTCAGCTGGTATTCTGTTACCCTGGGCTGTTTTCAAGTGTTGTCCCTTCTGAGATTAAATCTTTCTACAATATAAATCTGAAAATAGAGTACATATATCCTTTATAGAAGCAACTAAGTTAACGGGATGAGTCACTGCAGCATGAGAAAAAAATCAGAAACAAGTTGTGAATATTTGTTAGTTTCATAAGTACATCATCTGATAGTCAAATAGTTGTATATAAAGATAATAACACTTTTTTTCAACCAATGTAATAATTCTCTGTGACATTTCAGAAAATATTGTGCGTAAACTGAACAAATATCAAATTTGAGATCTATTGTTTAGTATTTGTGACCTTGAACTTTGTTACATAAACCAAAAAATCTTTAGAGTGTTCCTCCTCTTATCATTGATTTGACCTATGGTTGTTTAGATATTGTTTAAAAACAGAAACTAAAGCTGCCTTCGAAAGGCAACCAAATATGCCCCAGTTATTGAACCCTCAATCAATAGGGCAACTGCATATTTAAGCTTTATAAATAAAATACGTGTCCAGAACCTATCATAGCATGATCAGAAGTTAAACCTGTATCCTTAAAATAGAGCTGCATGAAGTAACATTTATAGTAAGGGCAGAAGATTTCAAGTATATTGTGCTAATTTTAATAGCATAGTAGTTATTACCATATGGTTTCTTTAAGTTTTTCTTTCCTAGAAAGATTCTCGTAATAAATAAGTTGATATATCATTTCTTTTACCAATAAAATATTTTTCAAGAACAAATCCTTCAACATAGGTAAAATTATTGATGTTGTCTATTTCATTATATCAAATGCATGTGTAACTATTCAGATATACTTTACAAAAAAGTATATCCTTATGGTGTATTTATCATATATACTATCCGTGTTTTATTCATATATTATATATATACTATAATTCTTGTCACAAAGTGTTTCGGATATCATTTAAGTCAACAAATAAGACCAAGGCCGTAAATCCTCATCGGATACCATGCAGGCCAGTATTAAAGGTGGTTTCAAATCAATTTAGTATTTGGGTACGACACTCTATAATAAAGCCTTTAGATACAGACGATGGGTTAGCAGACGATCTTTCTAGATATCGGTATTATCCGTGGGCTTGCGATACAATTTCATGTCTTATATCTTGTCTGTCATAAATCTGTTTCCTTTAAATAATGTTATGTCCAGAAACTGTATATTTTTTCTGGAGCATTCATATGTAAATCCCAATAAAGGGTGAATGCTATTTGCGATTTGGAAAATTCTATTAGATTTTTCTTCTCCGTTAAATATGATAAATCCATCATCTCTTTATAATGACAAATGAATTAGGTTGTTGGTATATGGAAATAAAAGCAGTATGTTTGAAATTATTTCAAACATTCTAAGGTCGTTTTAACTAAGAGAAATTGGGGCTCCCATGGGTACATCAATAGTTTGTCGATAAATGCGGCCATAAAATTCGAATTCGTTATTTTCTAGTACAAGTTTAAGAATACTTAAAAAAGTCATCTTTAGGTGGTAGTGGTATATTATAGATAGTTGAGCTTATTTAAGGCCAAGTTCGCTCTACGGTTTCAATAATTTCACTGTGTTCAAGATTAGTGTACGTGCTGCTAATGTCGAATGTTGCTAAAATGCTGTCCGCAGGTACTTTAATTTGTTCTATTTTATTAACGAAATATGTGGAGTCCTGAGTGTAGGTCCAAAGATTATCATTAACTGGTCTAAGAAAGTAATCTATATATTGACCGATTCTTCCTAATGGACTGTTACAGAGAGATACCATTGGTCTTCCAGGAATTTGTATTTTCTGTAGGTCTTTATTATCTTTTATTTTCTCTCTGTCTTTTATTCTTAGCTTATGTATTTTGGGAAGAACATATAATCTTCCAAGTATTTTCTTTTCTTCGTTCACAATATATTTAAGTGTGATATCGTCAACAAGATGTGATTTATGTAGATTTTCTACAATTTTGTCAATGGCTTTTGTGATTCCGATAGTATGTGGTTCCGATAGTCTTACGTAATGTATATTGTCATTAAGTTGACTCAATGCTCTATCAGTGTATTTATTTTTATCCAGTACAATGTTGGATGGATTTTTGTCTGCCTTTTTATAATTATGTTTATTTTTTTAAAGATTGCAATGTTATTCTTTTTTGTTTAGAAAGGTTATCTTTGAATTTTCTAACGCTAAGGTTTTGAAGTTCTAGTTTTGTAGCATTTAAGTAATTTTCGACGGCATTGTTCGGTAAGTGCGGTACAAATACTGAGTTTGTTCTGAATGGATGATAATTAACAGCGTTTGTACCGTCATCAAAGTGGTATCTACATCTCATTTTACGAGGTAGTTCATTAAAATCTTGTATTAGACTTTGTTTTCCATTCTTTGTTATGGGACTGTGTATAAATTTCAATCCTTTGCCTAAAAGTTATATTTCGGCATTACTGAGTTCTGTGTTTGTAAATATTTCAACATATTTTAGAGCATTTTGAACCTTGTACATGCGTTTTCTTCTTCTGATTCTTCTGTTGACACAATACAGGGGTTAACACAATGAAAGTATGGACACAATGACATACACAAATGTACCTCCCTTTTTCCAAAATATATAAAAAGGAAGTTCTGAGCCCGAAAATCAATTATATAGGTGCCATCCAATCTTCCTGTAAAGGTCCATCTATTTTAAGGCACTCTTAATTTCCCGTCTTTTTCCAGCTTGCATAGCAACAACAGCTATTTTGAAGATTTTGTGACAGAAAAAACAATTCTAAGAGTGCTAGACATCCTTCTTGTGAAGTTTCATCAAATTTGAGGCATTTAAATTGTCCAGCCCTTTTTTCAGTTTAGGTGGCAAGAGCTGCAAATTTATAGAGATATATGGGTGCACAACTACTTATTGTAAGTTAAATTCCTTGAAGTTATTTAACTTTTCGGAAACTTTCTAAGTTGTGTTTTTCATTCGTACTAACGGACGGATGAACGAATAAACAGACCGACGGATAGACAAGCGTAAAACAAGGCACTATTTTTTATAGTACTATTTTCGAGGTCTGTCAAATATTGGCGTATTGAAATAGTGAAGTGCCCCCTGACAATATTATGGCTTTGACATTTTACACAATCTGGGCACACAGAAGCTATAGTTAGTCGTCATATAAGCGGGAGGTTGATGCATCATTAAACCTGGTTTAACCCACCATTTTATTTATAAAATGCCCGTTCCAAGTCGGGAATATGACGGCTTGCCAAAAATGTTCTGTGTTGGATTGTGTTTCCCTGATTTAGTCGAATGTTATACGGATTTTCCTTACTGGTCTCTTCCTTTGATCGTTTCGGACTTTTATTGTCACTTTCACTTTCACAATTAAAAGCCCTCCCCGACTTTCCGTCGCAGGCCAATAAAATTTTCTATTTCTAGAATTTGTGACATTGACCTTTGTCGAATAAAGATCAAAATCGATGAGATTCCTTCTCGTCATATGTCATGTCTTCTTGTCGTTTCTTTTCAATGTGACATGCGGTTCTAGAAATATTGTGCGGTAAGAAATAAAGATCATGTTTTTGTTCTATTTTATGAAGTTGTTACCCTAAATTTTGTCCCAGAGAACTCAAAATCAATAGGTTTCCACA
Organism: Modiolus philippinarum; assembly: GCA_002080025.1. Classification (NCBI taxonomy): domain Eukaryota; kingdom Metazoa; phylum Mollusca; class Bivalvia; order Mytilida; family Modiolidae; genus Modiolus; species Modiolus philippinarum. The sequence continues at coordinate 59,001 of MJUU01056789.1, read as the reverse complement.
TCTGGTCATTAGTGATTTCTGTGACAAGTTTCATTTAGATGTGAGATGTGGTTCTGGAGATATTGCGCGGAAATGGATAAAATATCAATTGTTTGTTCTATTTTTAGAAGTTGTGACCTTGACATCTGTTGCACAAACCTCAAAATCGATTGGTTCCTCGTCTCCATGTTTGTTCAAAGTTTTATTTAGATATGCAAGTGGTTCTTAAGATACGTGAAAAACAGAAGTTAAGGCCCAGATGCATAGACACCATTCATCAAATTATAAGCTGAGTTCGACTTGGTCTCAACTCAGCTAAAAAATTGGGCAGGGGTTCTCCTTACAAATCACACATATTGCTGATAGCTGAAATGAATCAAAGTCCACTTTCAAAAATACCGTTGGCAGGGTGTCCAGATTAAAGATTATTACAAAATTTTCCACAATATTTCTTTCTTTAAATGTGAAAAGGGGCATACATCTATACGCCCGTAAGATCCGCCCCTATCTGTTCCCTGGTTTCAACATTCTTAAAGTTTTAAAACAGGGAAAATTGACCTTGCTCGGACATTAAGGGATGGAATATGCTAAATTAAAGTTTTTAGTCTACAGCAGGATCAGGCCACAATATTATTGAAAAAGTGTTATGCACTTACTATATCAGGAAAAGACTCGATCTGACATGTTATCTTCTTTCGAAAAAATATACATAAAGCTGAAATAAAGAAATAAAATAGTTCAAAATCAATGGAAATAAGCAACTTTTTCCATCAATCTTCAAATTTCCAATATGAATTATTGACATGTTTTTCCGCCTTTGACACCTGCCACTTCTTCTAATTAGTTTTTCTATTAGAATACACCTCTCAGATTCAACTGCATCTAAATACATAGCAATTATACTTTTACATATATCATGATATATAATGCAGTTTTACACACATATTAATTTACATACTGGTGTTGATCTTTTGCATATAAATGGAGTTTTATTCTAGTTATATATGCATTTCTGTTAATTGGAAGTAACACCTCTGTCATATCATGTATGTGTTCAAGCCTCGTGGAAAGCAAGGGAAGGGAGGCTAAATATATATTCAGTAGATCAGTATAAATGAATAGCTACAATTATGAAAATGATTTATTTTGAACTTCATATTATCTTAATACCCCTTTGCGTAAGCACGTGCCTAAATTTCAAGATGTCTGCCAATACTTCCAATTGCCATGAGATTTATACAGTATGATTTGTTGTCTGATTTAATATTCTTACTAAAGAATAAATATGTACTTTCAACAAATAATTTATCATGAACAGCAAGTTATGTGATTTACATTGAAGCGGGGATTTTAAATTGTGCACCAAAGAAATTGCTGAAAGTGAGGTTTCTATCCAGCTTCAGTACAAGTAAACCGATTGTGACATCATTTTTTTTCTGGAAACGTTGTTGATATTTCTAGGTGAAAGTCAAAACTTATCGTGGTTGTGAAATTAATTTCAGAGCATTAATACAAGAAAAGTATCAACCCCTCTTAAATGATGATATAGACTGATCTCAAACTCTCAGGCTAAGACATCGTTAAGCATCCCTCGGGAAGCCTCGGGACGGACATGATATATTAGCCTTTATATGTGAGATGCAGCCTATCTCCCCTTTTCTCTTGGGTTACATACTATATATATACCAGTGAAATAAAATTGATTATTAACTGTGAAATTATTTCCCATAATTTCACTCCAGGAAGTGACATCACAATAGAAGTTGTCAATGTCTTCCTCAAGTAAAGTGTGGCAGATTAACATAGAAAAGGTAGTTCATAAGTTTAAAATATTTTTTTCTAATTGAACCAATAAATATATAAGAAGATCTATATAATAAAAACAATAACTAAATTTAGATTATATCTATTAAAAATATTCAACTCATGATAAAAAAAGTTCTTTGTTTCAATTATGCGCAGAGCATATACGTAAATTACTGCCCTGTTCGATCATCCGTTGAATACTTTGCTTTTATCAGATTCTTGAATTGTAGTATAATTAATTTTTTTCTGCTATTATAAAAAAATGTAATTTTAACCACATTCCTGAATTTCAACTGGCTGTTAGTTTCTTACATGTAATTATAAAGAGTAAACTGATAATAAATTACAAAAATGTCCAAATTACATAATAAGCAGTAATTTCATTATGATGTTTATGTGTTTCGAGGATTAACCTCTCATCAGCAGCATTAGAACCAAAAAATAATTTGGAATACACAATCCAAAAGAGGTAAAAATGTTCATTACCATTAGGGATAATTCTACCCCACCCCTTGCATTGCTAGCTGTTTGCAAAACCTTAGGGGTTGTTCATGCATGACTAAGAAGCCAGGTCTCTGTCCGGGCGTGGAATAGGCATTTTTTTTAGGACTACTAGTACAGGCCGTACAAACTGCTAGCTAAAAAACTTAAAAATGATCATTCATACTTAACTTAGGGGCCAGGGCCACCATTTGGGTTTGGAATCCGTATGTACTCCTTAACAAGCAAATCCATGGAATCAGTATGTACTCCTTAACAAGCAAACGCATCTCAAATATCAAGTGGATATGAAAGTACAGTTTATACAAACTGGCTGCTGTCTTTAAACTTTAAGTGATTGTTCATACTAAAATGAGAGGCCATGGCCACCATCTGGGTGTAATTTGGTTATATATATACTCCTCAAGCCGCAACATCACGTCACATACTACTGGTACAGACTATATAAACTTCTTGCTAAAATCTCAAGTGATCGTTCATGTTTGACTAAGGGACCATGGCCATAAACTGGGTAAAGATTTGAGTTATACCTATAACAATGCAAATGCACATGAAATATTATGGACCTACAACATAGATAAAACTGTTGCATATTTTAATTCTCAACGGTTACCAATTGTATCCCTAAGTCTGTATACTAAGGGATACCATTGGAAATCAAATGCTACTGATCCATAGATTTGTTTTGGCATTGTATGACTTAAATTATATTTGTTTTTCTTCGTCAGTTACTTTGTCTGTTTGTGCTCCTTATATTTCTATGTATTCCACATTTATCATTTCAGCGGTTTATTTGTTATTCATTTGAACATTCATAAAATCATATAAGAATGTGTTTACTTATCCAATGTACAGACAATGTGAAACTTTTCTCGCTTTTAAACTATCACGTTCAGACTTCAATCAGCAATTTCTGTTATATTACTGTGGCATTTTGTGTAATCTTTAAATCTGAATTGTCATTTTTCAATTTCCTTATTGTAAAAGTTTAATTATTTTGATATGAACGTAAATTATTCACTTTTTTTCCCTGCATGTCATAGTTTTTCAATACTTGAAATTAAACATACAAACAGGTAATTCAAATTATTTAATTTTGCTAATGGAATGAACACATCCATCTTAATATGATTATCATAAACATTGTTTTCATCAAGTTCAATACTTTTAGAATCAAAGATCACAACTATGTAGCACCGTACCAATGTTTAAAAACAGTTATTTAAGCAACACAACGTATACAATATAATCATGTATTAGACATGCTTATGAAAATATATCAAATTAAATCCTGGTACTTGTATAAATAATATTTTCTGTCATTGTGATATATGCAAGACTGGAGTATTAAAGGAGAATTTTTATACCCATAACAATGTAACGATACATTGAATTGACCGGTGGATATACGCGTGTTCTAAAGTCATCCATACAAGTAAACAAATAGTGTTTACTTTTGGTATCAAAATGCTTCCATACTGAAGGGACATTTTCGTCACTCCTCGCAGCGAAAATAGGCAAAATCAAATGATGGCAAATATGGTTTACAAATATTTCAGAATTTGGCAATCAATTTCGAAACTAGGGACATTTTATTACAAAAACAGACTTATATTTGGGTTGATACACTGAGAAGTTGTTTATACAACAATGCATGTTTACAATTGCAGGAAACCAATAATAACTATAGATGCATATACACTTATTTAGCAGTAGGGAAAGACAAAACATATTTTGTAAAGAACCACACTGAGTCAAACAAGAAGTAAACTGAGAATGACGTAATCAAGATGTTGGAATTTTTAATAGATAATATTTTTGTCGAATTTGGAGGCCGTGTTTTTCAACAGACAATCGGGATTCCCATGGGAACTAACTGCGCGCCACTTTTAGCTGATCTCTTCCTTTTTTCATATGAGGCGAAGTTTTTACAAGGGCTTACACAGAAAAAACAAAAACATTTAGCCCAGTCCTTCAATTTCAGCTTCCGCTACATAGACGATGTACTTTCTCTTAATAATCCAAAATTCAAGGAGTATTTACACCAGATCTATCCCAATGAGCTTGAAATTAAAGAGACTACCGATACACCTACTTCAGCTTCGTATTTAGATCTTTTAATTTACATTGACGAAAAGGGACGTTTGAAATCTAAGCTGTATGACAAACGTGATGATTTTAACTTCCCAATTGTGAACTTTCCCTTTCTGAGCAGCAATATACCTGCCTCTCCAGCCTATGGAGTGTACATTTCACAGTTGATTCGTTACTGTCGGGCATGCAGTTTATACAGTGACTTTTTAGTTAGAGCAAAAAAACTGTCCCAAAAGCTGCTTAGTCAGGGATTTGTTCAGCCTTTGTTTCTTTCATCCCTTCAGAAATTCTATGGCCGTCACCATGACATCATTGACAGATATGACG
>MJUU01056789.1:34188-54236 GCA_002080025.1 Modiolus philippinarum | reverse complement strand
TAGCGGAGCAGGACATGCTTACCCTTCCGGAGTCATATATATATAAATACGTCTGAAAATCAGCCCAACATTGACAGATCTGCACATTGGTAGTTCCCTCTCCGGGATTCGAACCATCACTGTTGTGACATCTATGGCAACATCGTCTGCACTACGTCCAGCACCCTAGGCCACGTGGCTACCTAGGATATATATATATATATATATATATATATATATAACAGCGGACAAAAGTTTGTGACTGAGAAAGTTTTTAATTTATAGACTGGGGTGTTTTCTGCTGGAGAATTGAAGCAAAGCTTAAAATACAACTTATCTCCCATCATTTGTAATGATGACGCAGTAGCCGTGATAGTGTGGATGTTAGTTTTGTGTGATTTGGTTAATGATGATATTAATATTTTTTTTTCAAATACCCGGCCAAATTACATGATTCTCATTTTACTTAAAAAATTACTTCATATATTAAACATTGATGTCTGACAATGTTATGACCAAGTTTTGTAGATATGTTGATACCTTTTAGTGAACGAACGCGTATTTTATTTTTTCATGCCGTTGAAGACGATCACTCTCAGCATGATTATAAATGTATTTATTTAAGTTACAAAAGAACACGTGTTCCTGTGTTTACCTTTTGTAAACACATGTTTTTGTTTACATAAACAAACGATACGATTAGCTAACATTGGCATTTAACTTTAGGTTAAAGTTTCTTTACGTGCTTCACGAGCCTATCTTTTTGCGGGAAATATATTACCTCCCTATACTCATTCGACGCTCGGCCTTCGGTGCAGCTAAACACACAGTATTTTTTGCATGTTGTAGAAATTTTGTAACCAATATTTATAATTTATTTTCATATTATAAATTGTATCTTTTTATCGTTGTGGATATATTTGTTCAACTGTTGCAGCGGCCAGTGCAGATTATGTGAAAATGAGGACTCAGTTTTTGTATTTTCTAATAAATAGTTAGCTGCACATCTGGCGAGCTGATCCCAAAATATTTGGTGTTGTGTCATTATGGTATAGCGGATGATGTTTTAAAATATAAATAATTAATGAGGAACGAATTAGATCATACATAATGTTATTTCATTAGCGATAGAGATTTAGGCGAAACGGAAAAATTAAACAACACTATGCATTCACTCATTAGATGTTTAGTTAGTCTTCAAAGTATACAGACTGGAGAGCCTTCTGTTGTAGAAATGAAACAAACCTTTAAATACAAATTATTTCTGCATGTTCGTAATGTTAATGTTATAACGATGGTGGTATAGTAGGTAAAAAATATAGTGGTTAGTCTTGGGACATTTTGTTTTTTTTATACAAGTTCAAATGTATGTTTATTATGATATTTTTCACGTCTAATTAAATTACATGATTTTTATTTTACTAAAAACTGTCATTAATATTAATCTACATAATAGCTTACATAAGCTTACATAAGCGGTTGCCTGAATTAATCAGCAAACGAATACAGAAAGTGGAAATTCTAAAACATAAAATCAAAATAATATGTCACTTCGCGTTGAAGAACTATGAGATCAATACTCCAATTTGTGAAATAATAATGGTCATCACAATAACATCATTTAACGATATGACGTGTCAGTATCCCGATTGAAAGCGAATAATTTTAGCTAGATTCACGTCTTCCCGAATTTGACTAACGACTTTGACATTTCCTGTATTGTCTCACTCACAGTGTGACGGGTGCTGTTAACAGAGCAGGACATGGACATGCTTACCCTTCCAGAGCACTTGGTGTCACTCTCAGTTTCACTGGAGTTCATACCAATATTGCCTTTGTTTTGAATGTTGTGATTTCTATTTTTTTGCTTTGTATCTGTCTAACGTCATTGTTTTATGTCTAGCGTTATTGTTTTCCGTATTCTTTATTTGGCCATGTCTTTGGACTTTGACTTTTGTAAATTTCACTCCATTGTTCTTTTGGTATTCTACAGCCGTTATTTTTTTATATGTCAATTCATGATGCCTGTAAAAAGGCTGTAGTTATTATATTGCAACTGTAATAATTGAGCATAACCTAGGCGTATCAAGACAAAAGTAGGAAATGGAGACAATATATTGCTTTCAAATACATAAATAAGCAAACGTTTGTGTTATATTTCCGTTTAATGGGAGGCAAAATCTCGTCAGCTTACCTGGCTATATCTACAGTGAGCTGTTGCAATTCCTTTCAATCCGTTCTCACCATTCTGTCTTGCGCAAATTTAAATTTTCATTCAAAGATATTTTTCTATGAAACTACTGGGATATTTGGAACAAAATTTGGTCATTGAAGAATCCAGTTTTTCAGGTTCACTTTAGGCCAATAGTTTAACACTGTTACTATGGAAATTAACTTCACATATTTTTCTTTTAAAGTCCACGCCATTTAGAACAAATAAAAGTGACAACAAAAGTCCGAATCGATCAGAGGGAGAGACCAGTAAGGAAAATCAGTATAACATTCGACTGAATCAGGGAAACGCAATCCATCACATAATATTTTTAGCAAGTCGTAATATTTCCGGCTTGGAACGGGCATTTTATATATAAAATGGTGGGTTAAACAAGGTTTAATGATGCATCAACCTCCCGCTTATATGACGACTAACTATAGCTTCTGTGTGCCAAGGTTGTGTTATATGTGAAAGCCATAATATTTTCTGGGGGCACTAAACTATTACAATACGCCAATGTTTGCCAGACCTCGAAAATAGTACTATAAAAAATAGTGCCTCTTTAATTGTAGGCACTCTTCTCTACTAGCTTCCTTGGGTGGATATCTCCAAAAGCTTTTTTTTCAAATACATGCTATACCCATTTTCAACAATCACGAACCTTAGTAGAACAGTCGGCCCTCAAGGAAAATTTTCAAAAGCTGTTACATTGTACCCTTCATAAAGTTATCTTTTCAGGTTTACGCAATAATGGAAAATGGCTGCCATCGGCGAACAGAGTTAAACATTGGATCATTCGGAGAATATATTCAAATATGTTCTATTTTTCAATATTTCTTTGCGGTCATACTCTTTTCAAGATGGCCACAATGTGGGATCATAATTTAAAATTGGATCCGAAGAAAAAATTTCAAACATCTCTCTTAAACTATTCTGTTGATGGGAATAAAATTTAGCCCAAACAGCCCATATAAGTTTGTGTCCGGTTTTGCCGCACCTTATCGAAGATGACCACAAGTGGTTAACATAGTTTGACGTAGGGATGCTACGGTAAATGCACGAAATCTTCTGAAATCACTGAGCCAATCGGATTTACCTATTCGTACCTCATCGATTTGACGAACATTCTTTTAAATAGGAAACCTATGTGACATCCAATCAAACTAGATCATACTCAACGTAAGACACTGATTGATTTAAATTCAAATTTATTCTTGGAAGCAGCAATGGTCAAAATATGAAGCAACACCTTTTTAAAACAGTTTTGTTGATATTGTTCATAATTATACGTCTTCCAATGTGGACAGCCTTTTCCCTGATTTATTTGCTGTATGATTAAGGGCTTTCTTAAATGAAATGTACATAGACTGTTAAATACGGATTAAAGTGTAAACCCATAGAAAAGAGGGTGACATCAGTTGTTCCGGACGGTTAGCCTTGCCCTTGTTTGTATAGAGCATCCGGCACATTGTCTGTGGGTCAATCCAGGAGTCAAAACCACTGACATCTCACATCTATCTCTGGCGTCGCCTTTACGGCCATAACATTTCTTAATTGACGAAAGTAACAACGGCTGAACATATCCACGACTCAGCTGTTTTTGTTACAACGTCCCTGTTTAAAAATAAGCTCTTCCGTAACCAATAAGTGTGAAATATACATTTCATTTGTCCAGACCCTATCTCCCTTCTCCTGTTGTTTCCTTACCTTTTTTATCCGAGAAACACAAACACACCAGTGAGGTAAAACGTGAATACATATGCCTTTTTCCAGAAAAAATTTTTTTTAAAGAATTTCATGTGCAAAGTAAAGTCCAAATTCAATTTTATTTTTAGTGCATTATACACAGTATATTCCAAGATTAATTTGATGTTAAATCCATATAACGGTAGATTTACTTGAAATTAAATCGAGTGTAAATGTGTGACTTACTGTATCCAGTAACCTGGCAATAAACTGGCATCAAATTTAAAATTAAATTTAAGATTAGACTTTCATTTATTTTTTAAATCCGGAAAAGTGCAATTACTTTACGAAAAAAAAAATAAATGAAATTGATTATTTGTGCAGTATAGAAAATTAAAATGCACTGCGTGAAAGTAAGTCTGTACTAAACGAATGCTACCTGTTTTGGCAAACAATTTTATTTTTTGAAAGGTACCAGTCCATTGTAAAATAAACCCCGTTATGAACTTCATTATTTTCTTTCACTTCATATTGTTAAAAACAGCAATAACAATTTAATTGCTTGAATTTCTAGAACCATTGTCTTTGGAAAGGAAAGAATGAGACAAAAAGTAATTAAAACATGGTTCAATGAGTTATATTTTTGACATCATCCACTTTACGAAAAAATAAATCGAATCGCTACAGTAACATAACAGTAGATATCAAGCAAAATACTAACAGAAGAAAAGACAAGCTTAATAGAAAAAAGTCAAGGTGATGTCAAAAACAAGTAAGCAAAGATATAAAGCTTTTGATATAATAATTCAAATTTAAGGCATAGAAAACACCCGGTTCTGATATAATGGTTGGCTGCTTACTGCAAACTTGTTCATATTCAAAAATATAGTTTTCTATAATGATGATGCAATAGGTGAATGAAGAGATATCGAGTAAATGCACATGATAAAAAGTCTCTACAAATACATGGCTACGACAAGCAATGCAAAAACGCTTTTATTGTTGTTCTTGATCTTGAAATCACCACGATGCCTTCAACAATGCGTTTTGCTTAAACCTCATAGTTAATCGAAGATCTTAACCAGTTTGAGCGGAATTATTTGCCAATTGTTGAACAATGCTGCATCCTGTCGTTTCTGTTCATCAATGCTGGATTGTCAATAAACATACAATAAACTGGAAAAACGCTCTTAAAATCACTATCATCCGTTGCCATTAGATGTTTTGAATGTCAACTGCACCTTGGCGAAAAATACATTTTGTTGAACAGCCTTCAAAATGTTAATTTTCATATGGAGTAAGTTTTATTTAAATAAAACCTACATTTTTTACTAAAATGTTCGATTTTGTTTTATTTCTCTTATAGAAGCCACATCGAACATTTCACTTCGCAATAAATATTCAGACAGTTAATGTCATTTTGATATTGTCCATAAAACTGATTTGACGGAGTTCGTACATGTTATTAATACTATTTGGAGTTGCTAGTGTTAAATGGTGTGTGAAAGTATAAGGTGTAAATGCACATGATATTAATTCTCTACAAATACATAGTAAAAAAACAAGCAAAGGCAGAACGCTTTTGTTGTGGTTCTTCATCTTGAAGTCAACATGAATTGTTCACCAATGAGCTGTGTTCATACCTCAAAGTAAGATCAAGACGGCCCATAGCATATTTGCTAATTGTGAGCAACGCTTCATCCATGACTTCATTGGTCATGGGTGCGGGATTGTTACCCAACATAAATTAAACTGTCAAAATGCTCTTACAATTACTGTCATCCCTTGCCCGACAAAAACACTAGTGTCTTAAGCTAGTGGACGATTACAACATATAGACAAACACAAGGCACTTTTAACTTGGCGTTATAAAATATTGAGATTTAGTCACTTAAAACAGAAGGTCAGAATTAGTTTTCAAAATTACAAAAAATAAATGCCAAAATTTGAAAATATGAATAGTATATCCATATCAGAAATTCTCTCACACATAAGTACACCATTAATGAATTATATAGGGAGCATACATCTCTCCGCGGGGAATTTTTTACGGACTCCTCACTGCAGGAGAAACAAACTCCAGTCATAAATGGTGAATGATGGATATGGAGTAAATGCAAATCAGACAGAGTTTCTACAAATACATGGTAAAAACAAGCAAAGAAACAACGCTTTTATTGCAAAAATCTTGAAGTCACCAACCAGCTTTGCTCATACCTCATTGTAAAGTCTTTTTTGTGCTAATATTACATGATTTATTTTGCCCTCAACAGATTCAGTCAAAAATCCTTGACTATATTCAATAACAGTAACTCCTGCTCTAGAAATTTTAGAAATGTAGCATGTGAAAAGAACATAATAAGCTTAATTAAAATTCCATGAAACGATGTAAAAGAACGAAGTCATCAATTTGTTCAGAAAACCGAGGTAGACAAGTCAGAACATTTTGTATAAAATAAAGAACAAAGTTCAATACCAAAACAAAAACAACTTTTAACCTCTGGCTGTTGCAGATACCAGCTTAAACGGAAAGGTTTGAAAATGTGATACAATATTTATTGAAAATATCGTGTAAAAGTTTTTTTTTTATTATTATTAAGAAAGGGCTAAGGATGAACCCCTGATATAATCAGCTTTAAAAACCGCAATTTAAGTTTTGTTTGTATTTGGCATCTTATTAATGCCTTCATTATGGTTGTGTTGGACTTGTAAATTAAAACAAAATTGTTAGTATGATGGCATAACAATTGTCAACTGTTTTCATGAAATTCATATTAGGTTAATATCAGTTGTATCTTGACTAGTATTTGGTTACAAAATTTACGAGAGATATACCGCTTAAAATTTGGCATCTTTGATAAGTTTGATATTAAGTGTATGTCAATTTTAAGAAATAAACGATATTGTTTTTTGCAGAGTTAAGTAAGCTATTAAATTTAATATTATAGATATCCACAACATGTTGATAGACAAACAGCATATTTTAATGGACAAACATGCTTATATTTACATAACGGACAATCTAAATGTTGAACATACAGAAAAGAAAGTGCATGCAACATACAATATGCGGTCTGGCCGTTTTGAAGATATGACCATATATACAAATATCAGTTGTAAACAAGCAAACTAATGATAATTGAAAATAATTTGAATTGGGTTGATAGCAATCTGTCAACATATGTTTTTTATTAAGTTACCTATGGAAACTTTAAAGAAGGCATGCCTAGATTTTACTTTTAATTTTGATTACACAAAGGCAATTTCAATCATTGCAAAAAATTGTGGAAGACACCTAATGACTATTGTAAGCAAATTTGGTTCAAATGATCATGTTGGTCCAGCAGTTTCAGAGAAGATCTTTGAATCTGTTTTTCATACTTTCTGCAAAGCTCTCATGCAAAGCTCTGTCCTTAGCCGTTTTTCCCCTCATGCAAAGCTCTGTCCTTAGCCGATTTTGGCTTTACATTTAGATCATATTGGTTATTTGTTCTCTATCAGGTTTAACATCTTTCAGTTTATGGTCTTCCAAACGTTTAGATTTTATCTGCACTGAAGAGACATAAGTTGTCGAAATGCGCATATGCAGAAAATAAATTTACAGTAATTTCGGTATTTAGTTATTTCTGATATATAAATTTTTTTTCCACCTTGGATAAAGTTTAACTTGAACTGGGAAAAGAAGCAGTCGGAAACAACAAATAATCCCCTTACCAATTTGTTTTTGCCCAAAAAAGTCAGTTTCGTCAGCTGAAACTAGCAATGAAGTTGCATATTGGTTATGTAAACGAAAAACAAACCTTAATGCATAAAATGTAGGTCAGGCTAACCAATATTTTATACTACGTCAAGATGCATATTTGGACAAAAGATGATTTATCTATGACTTCTAGTTCCAAAGGTGCATGGCCTTTGTAACTGACAAACAGGCGAAATGCTATGCAACCTATCGTCAGCGGGCAAGGAATAAAAACAAATGTTTTGCAGGGACCCTATTAAAGACTATTGTGACCAAGTTTCTTTCCATGGAAGTAGCAAAGCAATTTCAGAGAAGATTTTTGAATGTTCTTACCATAGAGTCCAATTTTAATGTAAATTCAACAAAGGCCATCTGGATAAGAGTTATCCAGAGACATCTTTATTGCAGTGGACCACCTAAAACCATTTTTGCCAAGTTTGGTTGCAATAAGTTTCTATAGGTCAAAGTTTTGTAAAAGTATAGCTTATAAATAAGTTTGATAGGAATGAGAAGAGGACATGTGCATTTTAGCGAATGGTCAAGAAAAAAGTCAATAAATGAGCACACTCATGAGTATAACTGATAATTCAATAAACTTGTCTCCCTTCACATATACATGTGAAATATCAAGCCCTGGAGTTTCTATATTGATTCGGTGTGGAGGTTTTTAATTTGTTATTTCTTTGTTATTTTGGAAAACAGATCGAGCAAGTAAATGCTTTGTCGATAATCTTCCAGCACTTCTTTCTTGAGAAATGTAGACAATTTTCTCACCTTTCAAACTTAAAATTGTTAGGTTTGTTTTCAGTATGTCCTTGACAAGGACTTGAATACTCAAAGGGTTATCATATATTTTGCTTTGAGATAGGAGAAGGAAACGTAGGTATTAAGAATTATGTTTTCTAGATTTTTAGACGAATCAAAATATAAAAAAAAAATCTAATTGTAAATATGAAATAAAATTTTTGGACTTCCAACATTTTTACTGATGCATGGTAAGATTTAGAAACAATCTATTTATTTTGAATGGCCTGACAAACAGTAAAAAAAGTACAATTGAAATGGGAATGGAAGAGTTCAAAGGCGTTCTAGACAGCAATGATGTAACTTCTTCTATAGCCTCAAGTTTTTCAATCAAAGCAATGGCACTGTCAATGTCCTCTGCTGCTTTACTTGAAAATGTCTTTTCAGCAGCTAATGTAGAAAAATAGGATGTTATCTGGCAAGGTTCCAAATATTCCTTAAGAATGAACTTTTTATGAACATCCTCTTGCATAAACCTCATGTTTCTGCATATTGCACTTGAATTCATTTTGTTCCAGTTCTTTCACCTTCCTCGAATATTTCCCTCAAATATTGTTTGACCTTTTCGCGAAAACGCACGTTGTCTGTCCTTTTTCTACTACTTTTGCTGATGATTCCTCTGAAGAAGTATAATCATAGGGAAGTTGTAGCTTAGCAATTCCCTCTGTCAAATTCATGCAAGTGTTATACCATCGCAGTTTTACGTATTCAAATGTTGACATTTTGCATAGTTGGTATTTGTGTGTACCGATTAAGCAATGACCATACATGGTAGAAAATGATCTGAAGGCCTCAGAACATCCTATCGGATAAGATAGTCTACCATCATCTGACACCCTTCTACATTTGTATGCTCTTTAAAATCAGCTTGAATTTTGAGTGATCTAGAAAGAAAAAATATAATTTCCTTAGACATTTTGAAAGGATATTTAACATATGCAAGAAACGTGGCTGCCATTTGAAACTTGGAAGAGAAGATAATTCGGCATTTTGGATATTTTGTTTAATGAAAAAATGGGTCGTACCTTGTCAGGGCATGTCCTCTTTAGTTGCTCATCAAAACCGAAGATGTGCGTGAAGTAAAATGCCTACTGTTTAAAATCTTTAAGGGGAGATAATTCATCAACTTTATCTTATGCCCCACAACAAAAAAGTTTCGTGCATATTGTTTTACCCCTGTCTTTCTGGCTGTCTACAGAGGATACATTATATGACTGGGCTGTTTCTACTTCAATTTTTATGGTAAAAAGTCTTCATTTGGCAGATCATTTGTACATACAGTCATACATGTACCTTCGGTATTGATTTTAATTTTGGTACAATTCTATAAAAATATATACTTTGTTGAACTTAGTCTTTTTTTGTTATAGACATAGAGGGCACACAGTCAGAAGACATGTATTTTTTGTGAGGGCGTTATATGTGTCTCACAGAAACAAATATATCATTACTAAGAAAGCAAACATAGGAAATTCGATAAATATATAAATTCTGTTGAAGTAAAATATCCAGGTGAATCCTGCAATTTGATTTGTTATTCAGGCTTCACAGGGATACCGGTTCATATTCCCTGCCTGTGTCCTATATCCATTGCCTGATAGCTCAGGGGATAATATTGATATGGCTTTTGCGGAAATGCTCTGCAGCCTGATATTACTATGGGAAAGGATGGTATGATAGGTTTCATACGAAAACAGGTTAAACATACCTTTCAGGAGCACATGATTAAATGTGCCTTTACCTTTAGTTTTTTGGCTATTCCCTTTGTGGTGATTTTGATTTGGTTGATCATTGTGTCTTTTTAGTGACTTTCACTGTGTTCACTGTTCATAGTGTTTTTATCTGCTTTTCAAAATAAACAATGGAAGGATATGGAGTAAATGTACCCGAGAAGTCTCTACGAACACATGGCAGAACCAAGCAATGGAAGGGTTTTGATTTAAGTTAATCGCCTTGAAGTCACACCGAAGCCATCAAAAGAGAGCTTTTCTCCTACCTAATAGCTTGCTGTTCCACCTTCATACAGTTTGTTTGGTATCTTCTACTTTATACACCAAACTGCTGAAGAGTAGTAGTTTACAAGCTATTTCAAACATGGTAGGCTTATGCAGCTACAGCTTGAAAACCAACCTGTTGCCTCATTAATTGATGGAATTGTAAACCATAGAGCACTGCATTGGTAACAGCCTGCATTATCACCGCGTAAGAAAGCAGAATCAATATCTGGTAGCTGTTCCTTGATTGTCTTCAATGTGTGCTCCAAAAATACTGCGACGACATGAGAGTCTTGCTTAGTCTCTTCTAAACAATGAGTATATGTTCTATTCTGAAAACAAATAGTAGTATATGGATATCCTATCTCTATCATGTATCTATTGATATCATTAAAATAAACATTTTATGGTTTTAAATTTTTTAATCAAAATGGATTCCTCATCTTGCTATAAGGACACATTTAAACCATAAATAATAAGATGAAATGTGTGCACATCTTACTAAGAATAACCAAACTCGGTATACATAATATGGTGTATCAAATAAAAGATTGTCGTCATTTGAATTTAGAGTATGCAATATAGTACTTATATATCCACTGGCCAACTAAGATAGTAACATATCCAGATTCTTACATTTTATTGGTTATTTGTATGGCTTCCAAATGTTTTGATTTCATATGCACTGAAGAAAAGCAAGTTGTCAGAGCATCCATATGTAGAAATTAGCAGTTACTAACTTAACCTCATCTATGACACGAATTCAAAATTTTTCCCTATCAACCACTTGTGGACACAGAAAACAGTCCATGTAAAATTCTGTTGATGGG
Organism: Modiolus philippinarum; assembly: GCA_002080025.1. Classification (NCBI taxonomy): domain Eukaryota; kingdom Metazoa; phylum Mollusca; class Bivalvia; order Mytilida; family Modiolidae; genus Modiolus; species Modiolus philippinarum. Next base: position 42,989 of record MJUU01056789.1, on the reverse strand, counting down.
CTTAAAATTTATTACAAATATCAATGGAATTTTCCCTGATGAGAATACTTTGTTTATCAACTCGAGTGTGCTATTGAAAGTAATTTTGCATACCCTTTTAGTTTAGCTAGTATATCCTCAAAATTTACAGTAAAGTTAAGATTCATAATAATGAGTTGCTCATAATCACGTTTTTGGGAGGAAATCATAACTGAACTAGAAACAACTTTTGTAAAATGATCTAAAAATATTTCTTTCCTTTAACCGTGAGTTATCGATCTTGTATATACACACTGTCACATGCCAATTAATGCCCTTCTGGCCAATCCAATCACTTTGATTTTCCCGAAAAGACAAAGGGAAAAATGTCATTGCGAAATCCATAACAAGAAGGCATTACTTATTTGTTAGTTAATCAAGTAAGGCAGTACTGCTCAAATCTTGGTTAACAGTGCGCAATACATGACATTGCCAATCTGAAGTGTCATCTGGTACATCATCTGTCAATTAAATTGCATAAATAATTTTTTTCTTAAGATAATAAAATGAATAAATATTAAATTGGTCTTGCATTGCATTTTTTTTAAATAATAAATGTTGTAAAAATGTCAGTAAAAAAATTCAAGAGGTTTAATAAATGAAAAATATATATTGAAATTTCCATTTTAAAGCTTGTTTCATGGTTGCTAAGACATATCTTGAAAAACATTTCCTTTTTTCACTGACACAGAATCCAGCTCTTTTTCACTTACTTTGAATTTCATTTAAAAAAAAAACTTACGATAACAAAAGATAAACAAGATGTGTTTGTGGAAGATCACATTTGCCCAAAGATTATAATGTAAAATATATGAAAATACCCAATTTTACCCCCTTTTGACCTCTCTGCGACCTTGACCTTTGACATATTTTTTGTCATATTTATGTTCCTCTTTTCAAAACCTATACACTTGCCAAGTATTTGAAAAGTATATTTTACATGGTTCAAAAGTTGTTTATAACTGTGACAAGAGAGTTTTGTGTTGAATTGTGACTCGAGAGTTTTGTTGGTGATCTGTGATTGTCTTCGTGCGTTTCGCCTGATGTTATTATGTACTGGTTTTTCTCCTGTCGTGACCCTCTTGTCACGGGGAACTAGCCCTATAATATAATAACAATACTGTAACACGACAGGAGATCTGATGGCGAACTTTATTCAATAGCAGTTAAAACATGTAAAGTTTGCAATGTCAACAATTTTTATTTACATAAATAAAATAAATAAATAATTAAATCAATCGAATAAATAAATTACATAACTAAATATTTTATTCAAAAGACATATTGCGTTAATTTAAGAATATTTGAAAACATGCAATAATTGGTTTTCTTTCGTTCTGAATTAACTAATTACAATAATCATGATATTTCTAAATTAACGAAATAAAATAATCATGATATAAAACTATTTCATTTAAACGAATTTCATATATAGTATACTTTAAATCATAAGAAGTGTATTGAAATAACTAATCACCATTAATGACTATGTTAATCAAAACAACTTAATTTTACTTTTACAAATGATAAATCTTTGTTAAACGAATTATTCAAATCGTTACTTTTCCGAAAATAAATATTTTGTACGATTTCCCACCAGAAATCATTTAATAGGATACACAAAACTTTCCGAACTTTTGTATTGGATTAATGTAGAATAAAAAATAATTATAATATAAAATAAGGACTCACCTATAATATAATAACAAATACTGTAACACGACAGGAGATCTGATGGCGAACTAGCGCATTTTGAAATTCTTCTCTTTTATACTGTGTCCAAAAATATACCAACACACCCTACATTGACTATGCCAAATAAGTAAAAGCGATGACCAGTGTGTATCAGCTTTTCTTTACGTAATATCTAACACTGTTCATAATTATCTGTAGTGTTGATCTATCTGTTGTACCGAAAAAACCTAAATTACATTGTTCTATATTTCGGACGCTAGTTTCTATTGCCACAGATCCCCGTCGCCTGTTGAGCTCGTTTCCCGAGCTCGATAAGTAAGTCCTTACCGATAACTAGCCATATAATGATATAAAATGATAACAGACGTGTCTAACAAAGTAGCTCAATCCCTGTAGTACGGACCAATCAGTGGTACACGGAGTGAGTCGCTTAAGTAAAGACAGTTTAAAAAAAAAATGATACAAAAATGATGTATGGCTAGTGTAAAGTTACAATATTTATTCATACAATATGATTTCATGCAATTCAAATGACATGTGTTCAACCTAGGAAAAAGACCTACTCATATTACCTTTTCCTATATTTAATCATATAAACAATCCATTAGTAAAAGTAAGTAATTCTTAAATCTTTAAACAATCTAGAAAAACAGAGACGTAAGCATAATTATGTCTTATATAAAAATGAAATATTTTACCACGCTGCTGTCAACAGGTACTGGATTATTGCTCCGTACATATGAAACCCTTATATGTTGGACATGCATATTAACTATTACTTTATGTATAATCAATTAATATTTAATTTTTGAGGTGTGTTTTATATGTACCTGTCGTTTTGTATGACTGCAATTATAAGTGCAGCATTCCCAACGATGCTCCAATCAGAACGACAATTTACTGGAGTAATGTTATTTTATTGGTTGTTGTATTTTGAGTCGTTCTTGTCCCTCCGAGTGAAACATCGTTGACAATAGTCTGAATAACAAAACCAATCATGCTTATATATGTTTTCAAGTGTTCATTTGTATATTGATGATAATAATATTCATAATAATAATATAAAGGACCAAGTTTCATTTGTTGACAGCAGGTATAATTGATCATAATTGTCTAACGTAAATAGAAATGTGATTAACAATTAATGTAATGATCATTTGTTTATTTTCTTCGCGTAGTTACTGTACATAATGTGTTATATTGATAATGATAATAAGAGAACAACATGTCTTACAGTTGAATAAACAAATAATGATATTACAGCAATAATATTCCTAAATAATTAATAATATATGCTACGAATATGATGAAAATGAGATGAAGGAGGGATAAATGGAGGAGACGCAAGTTATTTCAACGTACAACTGTGTAAAACAAACGATATTCGTTATGTAACATTTGTGTACCGCGGAAACAAAATGCGTTCCTGTTTACCATGACATGAGATTTCCTCGTAAATGAAAGCAAGGTACATATGTGTCAGGTGAAAATGGTGCCTCTGGATCAAAAAATCTTAATACTTTCAGAAAGTTATGACATTTTTCACACGTACATGACGCTAAAATTTTTACTTTATATTCAAATAGACATTTTTCATTTCTATATTTACGTTTATATTTGGATAACGACATTGATGAGTAATCAAGAAAGTATAGCGGAATTCTACAATGGATAATCCATGCCTTTGCAATTTCTTTATATTGAAAAATTAACAGTTTGTGTATCACAGGAAGACAATGTTCTACATTAGACAGGGGAATACGTTGTTGTGGTAAAATTGTTTTGAGATCATTTTCGTTAATCAAAAGAAAGGATGAAATTATTATAATATTTATCAAAACATCTTTATCAAAGGGAATGTCGGTATCAGATTTGATTTTAGTCCTTAAATATTCAAAAGCTTGTAGATTGAATTGTGTTAACGTTACAGAAGATACGTTAAATTTTGAGGCTGTTTTAAAATATTCCGCAATCTGAATGAAGGCGTGGTCCTGGGGTCCAAGGCTTATTTGTCCTTCTTTAAATACACAGGAAATCTTCATGGTTCTGTAATTAAATTAAAGACGTCTATTTATTTATTTATAGTTTGGAAGTATTTGTGCATTGAGAAAAAAAACATTACTTTTTTTTTCGAATTTAAAAAAACATTTTAATACAACGGGGTATTATAATTGATCGCTTGTTGTGGCATTCCCAGACGTCTTGGGGTGCCGATGGGAGAAACAGGGCGTCCCCGTGTTTTTTTTCGTCGGGTTGAGGGTTTATCTTCTTGCTTGTTGAAAGGCGTCACCACTTGCGTTGGCTTTTTGTTGTTTTGTATATATATTTTCTGCAATGTTGTGTATTGGTCGGCGAAAGTTCTCCAGTTTATTGTTTTCGGTAGCTGTAATTCCCGTTTTGGGGTTGGGTTTTGGATTTCTGTATGTGGCATTTCCATTTCCAGTGTTAAGGCCCTCAGAATGTTGGATCTTAAATGGACATAAGGGAAAATTATGAAGTTATAAAATTTAATTATATCTGAAAAGCAACCAACTATTGACCTTCTCATGATATTGTATTTCACACGCACAGCAAACAAAATTTGTTATTATTTATATCCTATCCAATGTACTCAGGAGGAAGAATGGGGGCTGTAGGGTTGTGACTTTGAACCGTCTGTACTGGATTCTTAATGTCGTGATGCGCGATGATGACATGTGCTCCGTAGGACTGTTTAATAATTTTTCTAATTCGCGCAGCGGTTACTATTGATATCGCGATTTTCGTGACGTGTCCGGTTACTTTATTAGTAACGTGGAAATTCGGCCAGTGAATTTGCAACTGTGGTCTAAATGTACCGACTATTCTTAAATTTTTAATAACGTCCGGATATTGAATAATGAAATATGATGGACAAAGGGGTAGAGCCATGACTTCAAGCAAGACGCAACTGATGCCCGTTGTAATTTCTAAACAGATACGGGTATTTTGAGGATGTCTTTGGAAAGTATGGTAAAGTAACAAGACAGTTCCCAGAAGGATCAGAATTGATAGGGTAAGAAGTAAATCATCCCACTTTAAGGCTTCAGATAACATTGATGTCCAGGAGGGATTTTGTGTGACAGGTGGTAACGTATATTGTAATTCTAAAGCGGTTGTTTGAGGTAGCTGTCGGGAAATGAGAAGAGCTACACAAAGAGTTCTTACTTCATAAATGAGCCATATAATAGCTAACAGATTTACACTGCTAATTATCATAGCAAGAAGGGGTATTATATCCATTTTGTTAGGCCATGAGCTATCTTCAATGTCAACCTCTCTATTAATAACGGATTCTGCCAATTCAGAGAAAATAACTTGATCTTTTTTTGTTCTGTCTGCCATTTTCTTGAGATTTAAAGATATCTTCTTGTCGTTGGCCATAACTTCTGATATTTTGTGTTTTTATATTTTAAAAGAAGGGATTTTAACATTTAGAGACGTATTGAAAGATGTGTCAGCTAATACTTTTCGGAGTTGCGAGTCGTTGAAAAATTGTTGCAGAAGTGCTAAATTCACGGGGTATAAGGTTTCCAGATCCTTAGCGTTTTTCTTACATAAATTAATCTTTTGGTCAAAATGCATGTTTTTAGTTATTATTTTGCATTGGCAAGGTACTTTAACAATACAATAGTTGCACCCAGCTATTAAGTTGGTATTGTTTAGACATTTCAGCGAGATTTTGGGAGTTTGATAGATAAGTAACTGGGCTGATGGAAGTTGTAGAATATGGGGTTTGATTTCATTTTGAAGGAATCTGAAATTACAGCTTAGTTTGATTATCTTTTTATTATTGAAAAACAAGGCTGTTTCACAGTTAGGTTCAGACACTCTTTTCAAAACGGGTGACAATGAACACACCAATGTCTTTGTACCTGTACAGTGGGTGAAAGACGATGTTGAGCGCGATGTGTAGAGTTTATTGTCACTGGATAATACCAAATAGTCATTTACATCTAATATTTGAGTCGCATCTGAAGATGAATCGTTAACTGGGACAGGAAAAGAGAGTATTTTATAAACTTTAAACATAATCCTATATGATGTAATTGGGATTTTTAATGACACAAAAACAGAATGATTTAGTCTAGTGATGGCAAAATTCCCGAATTGATAATAATATTGCGCATCTTGATTTACGACTTGAAACTTGAACTCATTAACCTGATCTTGTATGAAATTCAAGGTTGAAGTTAATTCTTTAGGGGTTACTAATAATGGAGATAATTTTCACGATACCATCTCTGCAATAGAGGTTGATAATTTTTGAAAATGATTTTCGACATTATATGAATGATCGAGTTGTTCGCCATATAATGTGACCATTTCTGAAAATTGTTGCTGTAAAGTTTTTGTTGCACTCTGTTACTTAGCGTTTAATACTTTTTTTTATCATAAAATTTTCCTTTATTCCTTTCATCATATTCGAAATGCGCTTGCCAGTTTGATTTATATATGAAGATAAGTCTCCGCCGTGTCGAGCTAGGGCATTCTCAACTTTGTTTGACTGTTTGGTCAATGCATTAATATGCTTAGCCAAGGTTTGAACATCACTTTCGGTAGCTATTCCGAAGATTGACTTGAAAAGCTGTCCGACGAATGGTAACAAAGCACATTTTGAAAACCCTGGTGCTACTTTGGTTTCGGGTATCATTTCAAATATAAATTTCTGGACTTCTCTAAGATGCCTTTGCGTTTATATTCTCAATGTGTCTATATGGAATAAAATACTATTTAGCCTTTCCTTAATTGACCTGTCAACAAAATAAATCATGGTGAGAACCCAGTTATTTCTGGAATATGCAATTTCCAAGTGTGGATCCAGTTTTCGTGAGCAAACTGCATGTCTTTTTGTTTTTGAAATATTATTCCATAATTTAAACGTTGCTCATTACCGTACGATCTCGGAACAATAAAGGTTAGGAACATCAGAAGAGAAACCAGATGGAGCATTGGCGAGACAATGCCTACAAGAAAAATAAAGAAGTTTGTAAGAAGAGTAAGCGAGATCGATCTCTTTAATAGAAGAAAAAGATAGAAAAGGTTATGGTTACGCCATGCGGTCTGAACTCTGTTCCGCCTCGACCAAACCCCATTGAAATGATTCGCAGGAATTAATGAGTCTTAGCCAAAATTATCACGTTTGTCCTATTTATGGTTGTTTATTCTGAATAATGATTTTTTCTATATGTTTATAATCTTTTTGACATTATTTGTGTCTGTTACGTTTTCGTTTCCGACGATCAGATTTCGTCGCATAAAACTCGTGTCTTAGTGCGTCCGGGATATTTTGTTCTGGTTCCCAGGAGTCTGGGTAATTACCTTCCCATCGCACCAAGAATTGTTTCTTAACTGATTTCCATCGTGTTTTAATTAATTTTTCGACTGGGAAATATTCATCTTCGGCCGAATGTGGCACTTGTTCGGAATCGTCATCGCTACTCTGTGTCTGTGAATGAGATTGATCGAAGTCGTGTGCATTGTCAATTATTCTAGGTTCGTCCTTCGGGGTTGCATTGTCATGATGTACTGGTTGAGAATTGTCAGTCTGATTGTCTTGGGTTTCTTCTTGTGTGTCCAGTGGCGGTGGACGAGCGTCTCTGAGGTCATTATTGACTTTTAATCTAGATGCAAGTACAGGAGAAGCATGTTCCTTGTTTGTAGTACAGTTCTGTATTATATAAGTGTCATTTAGATACTTCCGAACTATATAATACGGACCTATCCATTTTGCTTCTAATTTTCTTTACTTCCCCGGGGCAATGTGAGTTTGTTTAAGAAGGACATATTGACCTCTTTTAAAGTCAGATGGCACTGCGTTTTTGTCATAGACATCTTTCATTTGTTCCCTAACTTGTTGAAGATTTTATTTAGCTATTTCTCTAGTAATATCTAATTTATGCAAAATGTCTTTAATGTGCTCTTTCGGGGCTTTTGTTATATTTTGTTGTGGGATGAGCGAGACATCAATTGGTAATCTCATTTCTCTTCCAAACAAAATTTGAAATGGGGAGAATTCGGTCGTTTGTACCCCAGGGCTCATGCGAAATGCCATCATTATGCTTGGTAATATCTCTGCCCATTTATCTTGATTGTCATGACAGTAGGCTCTTAAGCATTGGGCTAATGTGGAGTTTTGTCTTTCACAAATACCATTTGTCTGAGGATGAAAACTACTAGTTTTCATTCTAGTGACCTGAAATATGTCACGAAGGGCCGAGACCAGCTTGGACATGAAGTTCGCCCCTCTGTCCGACAAGATTGATCGAGGAAGGCCATATCTGGTAAATATTTCGTTATATAAAGCCTTCGCTAAATTTACTGCATCCTGTGACCGGAGCGGTACACATTCGCACCAATGACTGAAACTGTCTATCATTAATAAGATATATTGATATCCCTCTTTCGTGGTAGGAAGACCTGCTAAGATGTCCATGTGCCACCGTCCAAACACATCTTCTATTGGAAGAGGATGCAGAGTAGTCTTCTTTTGGTGTGTGTCTCGTTTAATAATTTGACATGTCTTGCAAGAGACAATATAGCGATACACATATTCATACATGCCCTCCCAAAAGTATCCACTAAAAAAAAATCTAACGTGCTTATAAATTGAGGTGGTGATTCTGAAAGAGCATCTATGATATCGTCCAGTCGTGGTGTCGGGTGATTCTGAGGTATAGTTTGTGCATTTAGTTTTCTGTAGTCAATGCACATACGAAATTCGGGTTTGCCGTCTTTTGTCGTGCCTTTCTTTTTAACCATTACTAAGGGAGAGCTATAACTGCTCACACTCTCTTCTATAATGCCATATTGTAACATTTCATCCAATTGGCGATCAATATCCGCCTTCATTTTGGGAGACGTGCGATATGGCCTACATTTAACAGGCGGTGCATTTCCTGTAAGTATTTCATGTTTTAAAATTTTTGTATGACCTAATTCTCCTAAGTTGGTTGCGAAAACGTCCCTATTTTTGTGAAGGAATTCTGTCAGTTTGTTCTTTTGTATTGATGTTAAGTCGGATTTTCCTAAGTCGAAATTTATTTTCGTTTGTTTTGAATTTTGTTTAT
>MJUU01056789.1:15441-33857 GCA_002080025.1 Modiolus philippinarum | reverse complement strand
TCTCTTGAACCAAAAGCTGGCACTGTTGAAAAGTTTGCTATTCTTACACACCCTACATCTTTGTTAACTAGCGGAATTTTTATAGTGCCCTTGTGATGAATTATTAGCAATTTATCACCTATGTTAATAGAGACTTTGTACATATTAAAGAAATCCATCCCCAAAATCACTGAATTTCTCAATGCTGGAATAACATAAAATGTTTGATATATGATTTTTGTATTAAAATTGATTGGATGTTTTATTTGACCTAAAACTTTATGACTGGTACCATCTGCCCCAATTAAACTGTCTATATTTGACCGTTTTAAATGATCATTGTAAAAAATAGTTGTTTTAATGAATTTTTCACTTACACAAGAAATTTGAGCTCCTGAATCGCAGAAAGCTTTGTCTTTTGTCCCCCTATACTAATTTTAACCATATTTTCACATCCCGTAGCAACCGTAATAATTTTCGAAAATTTCTTTTTATGTCCACCTCTGGAACTTGCAGGGGTGAGCGCGATTCCCTATTGCTGTTTCTTGGCCCTACGGCACGCCCTGGAAAAATGTCCCGTCAACTTGCAGTTATGACATACTTGGTCTCTAGCGGGGCATGCGTGTCTGGGGTGTCGTTCGTGATTGCAATAACCGCACCTGTCAATGGGGGGACTGAAATCTGTCGGTCTTTGGGAATATTGTGGAAAACGCCCACACCCTGTTGGCCTAGGTTCCTGGTTATTGTTATATTGCATCCTATAGTTTTGTCCATTGGACATTCTTGGTTGAAAATTTGAGGGTCGGTATTGTGGAGCCCATACCCGGATGTTCGTATATTTGACCTGGGTACCTGAAAATTTTTACCAATATCCCGTGGAGCTAGTGGGGCCTGGCTAGTCAAATGAGATTTGATAAATTGTATATCAGATTGCATATTGTTAACCGCCGATTGTAACGTAGTATCGGTGGCGGTCGCAGATTTTTCTGCCAGCATCGCGCAATGTCGCGGTTCTTTGTTCATAACGATCCGCTTTATCTCTGGTCTAAGACCGTTAATACCGACTGCGAGTAACAACTGATCCGGTATGTTTTTGTTCGTCGCGGTTTGAAACATACGGCTCAAATAGTCCCTCACAGATTCAGATGGACCTTACATGGTTTGGAGTATTGATGAATCTAAAATTCGTTCATCTTCTGTGAATCTTTTGAAAAAGGCCTGTTTAAATGTTTCTAAATTATTTGTAATTTCTGGGGCCAGAGTTGCATACCAGATTGAAGCCTCATCAGTAAATTGAAATGTTATAATTTTGGAATTGTATCATGAGGAATATCATAAAGTTCATCCCACTGTTGGAATTTATTCCACCATGTTTTTTGGTGGGTACTTGAATCCCCACTAAATTTGTCTAGTTTGATGGAAGAGTTCATTTTAAATGGGACTCTCGTCTAAAAACCTGGGTCAATACCCGTTACAGTTTGGTGATTTGAGACATATGATTGATTAGTAGAATGCACTGGACTGTTAGTTTGAATGTCATGATAATTATCATCATTTTTAAATGAAACAAATGTTGATCTTAAACTTGAGTTTGTACTACTATCTTTAACTGTTCTTTGAGAATCACAAGTGGTCGTTGCTAAAGAATACGGATGACTGTCATGGAAGCTGTTATCGTTTTTACATGAAACCAATGCTGATCTTAAACCTGAGCTGATACCAGGATCTTGAAATGGTCTTTGTGAATCACACGTGGCCGTTGCCAAAGAATACGGATAACTGCTTGGTGCACCTAGCAGTGGAGCCGTAGTATATACACTTGAAGTGTTGCTAGTTGTTCCCATATAATTTACAGAATTTATTGAATTTTCGAAAGTTCTTTCGGAAAATAAGCTCTGGCTTGTAAAAATTGATGTTTGCAAAACTCTATCATGTTGACTTTCTGGAGTAGGAGCTCTATCAGATTGATTCTCCGGGGTTGCTAGAAAAATTTGGTCAATTACTTTGTCAGTTAGAACCTGAGTTTCGTTCTCGAAATCTTTAAGTTGATCAGGGTGTAGCGATTCTGGAGAAGATTCTGCTCTTACTGAAGGTGTATAACTCAATCTGGGTGAATAATGAACACCGAGCTCACCTGATATACCTCTAAATCGTAGATTATACATCCACCACTTCGGGATTCCTCCACCAGTTGTGACAGGAGAGTTTTGTGTTAAATTGTGACTCGAGAGTTTTGTGGGTGATCTGTGATTTTCTTCGTGAGTTTCGCCTGATGTTATTATGTACTGGTTTTTCTCCTGTCGTGACCCTCTTGTCACGGGGAACTAGCCCTATAATATAATAACAAATACTGTAACACGACAGGAGATCTGATGGCGAACTTTATTCAATAGCAGTTAAAACATGTAAAGTTTGCAATGTCAACAATTTTCATTTACATAAATAAATAAATAATTAAATTAATTGAATAAATAAATTACATAACTAAATATTTAATTCAAAACACATATTGCGTTAATTTAAGAATATTTCATATATAGTATACTTTAAATCATAAGAAGTGTATTGAAATAACTAATCACCATTAATGACTATGTTAATCAAAACAACTTAATTTTACTTTTACAAATGATAAATCTTTGTTAAACGAATTATTCAATTCGTTACTTTTCCGAAAATAAATATTTTGTACGATTTCCCACCAGAAATCATTTAATAGGATACACAAAACTTTCCGAACTTTTGTATTGGATTAATGTATAATATAAAATAATTATAATATGAAATCGTAAGGACTCACCTATAATATAATAACAAATACTGTAACACGACAGGAGATCTGATGGCGAATTAGCGCACTTTGAAATTTTTATTCTTTTATACTGTGTCCAAAAATATACCAACCCACCCTACATTGACTATGCCAAATAAGTAAAAGCGATGACCAGTGTGTATCAGCTTTTCTTTACGTAATATCTAACACTGGTCATAATCATCTTAGTGTTGATCTCTCTAGTTAATTGATCTACATGTATTCTATATAATACAATTATCTGTTGTACCCAAAAAACCTAAATTACATTGTTCTATATTTTGGACGCTAGTTTCTATTGCCACATAACCATAAAAACAGACAAATCAAACCCTTTATTCTGAAACAGATATGAAACCCGCTTAAAAATATGTCATAGATGAGGTTAAGTTATTGGGCCTCTTGTTTATTGAAATGGTTTCTGTTGTGAAATGTATCTGTTTAAACATGCTATAAGAAAACTACAGGACCATAATGCAGCAAAAACTGACTAAAATTAAAAATTTCATATTTTTCTGTTTATCTCCTTTTGGTCTCTTCTTTCTCAAACGGTAAATGCTTCCACAATATGTCGACAAACTACAGTTGAGGAACTTTATTAGCAAAAACATAGAACAATCCCCGTCTCAATAGAATAAATAAAAAGGTTTCTACAGTCAAATATCTGAAAAAGCAAATTTCACTTCTTTTAACCAATTCGACCTTAACCTTTGATCTGACCATTTTTTCATATTCTTGTTCCTCTTGACTAGACCTAGTATACAAGTCTATCTTACATAGTTCAAAAGTTTTAACCAGGGTTAAAGTTTCGGACGCACAAAGAGACAGACAGACAGAAAGAATAAAGAGAAAATGCCCATTGTGATATTTGAGCTGTGTTTATATATGTATTTTACTTTATTTGGCACATTTGAAGACAATGCCAAAATAATTACTTTAGGCTATGACAGAATTTCTTTTTTTCGCTATGATTTTCTGCAATGCAGGTCTAAAATTTACCCACAAGCAATCATTTTTTTTTGTTAAAATGCCTCCCCACAATTATTTCCTGAACAGCCACACCGATATACATAAATTACAAAAAAAAATAAAATGTTCTGAAAAAACACAGTATGTTAGAAAGTTAATGAACAAAATGTATTGCGGTAGATCCATGCAGATGTGTAAATTGCGGGTGTCAATGCCGTAGTTTTTATAATTCTTTCAAGTTTTGCTTTTCTCCTAAGTATTGATTTGATATTTACTATTTGCTCTGCTTTCAATTTTAAGTTTACTTCTAACACGCATAGTGTGTTAGTGTGAGAAATTATTTCAGGTCTCGCTTGTCATGTAAACTAACTGCATCACTACTTATCGCTGTTGTGATTCATAGTGTTATTGGCTCATACGACAGGCTTGGCCTGATACAAATTCTTATACAAACAAACTATGTATATAATCAGTATGTCTTCGTTATTGGCTCCTTTTGCATTAGCCTGCGTGTTTACCTGTGCAGCTCAAATCAGATATTTTTATGTAATCAACTGAAACAAATATGCTTTCCGTATTAGAGAACTATGTGTTTATATCCAAAATTCCAATAAATAGTTCAGTTTACTTTTTTTAGAAAAAACCAAACTTAAAAAAAACTAAAATTTAACACTGTCACTTTTCCCAAAGACACCAAATTAGCATTGTTGCAAGACATTTCGATTCTGGTAGAATTTATACAATGATCTGACATATTACATGTATTCACTTTTCAAATTTTTCATCAGGATCTTAATCTTTTCAATGATTTTTGGAAACAGGTCACATCTATCGCATGCTAAGTCATGGGTATTATCATCACATAATTCACATTTTCACCAAAGGCATCACTCAATGCATATTGAATGCAATGTGTACAGCATTTGTCTTTTCTTTGTATGTGGGCTCTGAAAGTGCAAGTATTAGAAATACGTTTAATTATGTTTTCAGTAATGCGCACAAATAAGCTACCCCTCCTCACCCCACATATATTCATAAAATTTCATTGTTTCAGCCGTAGTAGTGCAAATTGTTTTAAAAAGGCAACACAAAGAGCAGCATATCCCTCGCCTCATCTCTAGTGAGTTCATAACCCCCTCCATAATTTTACAGAAGAAAAATTCACAAGGAATTGCAAGTTTTCTTTTCTTTGGTTTGATCGCTGTATTTTTAGTATTTTTTAACGGAAGAAACAGCTTCCTATATCTTACAGAGATATTTTTCACTTGCGAGGGAAATTTTCTTTTACCCCACTCAGGAAAAGACGAAATTTCTCACACTCATGGAAGAAATTCCTTATCTTTAATAGTATTCTGAAATTTTAATCTCTCAGTAATCCGTGTTTCAACAAATCATTATTATATATGTAATTGTAACGTTCAGTTTCATTGGTCAACGTCATGAATAGCAAAAGACATTTCCGTTTCCCTATTAATCCTCTTCGCAAAAAATATAGTACAGAAAAGAAAGACAACGTTAACATTGAGCAAGCAGTTTTTTAACGTACAAAATTGAAATTATAAGGATTTTTATTAAATTATGTATGTATAAACTCTTTCACCTCATTCAATAACTCCTCAGTTTGCTAGTGAGCTGCCACAGTTTATACAAAGATAGTTTCCTATAAATGAGCGCTTAATCTTATTATAATAAATATTTTGTTATGGTGGCAAAGGCGGGTATTAAAAGTTTATTCAGGTAAAAGCAAAATATGCAATTTGTATATACAATTCCTTATTTGTATGGTTTCCTTACTACAAAAGCCCCATTCCCTTGTCTTATGAATGTCTTGCTGAGACAGTCCTCAACTAACATATGTCTTTAGATAACATCTAGGTGCTGTAAGACTAATTTTAACCCATTGGCCAAGCTTATCTTTTCTGGCTGCAAGATATGTCTGTATGTTTTCCAGCACAGAAAATGACGACTCAAAGGCTGTCCAATCATCAGCTGTTATGTTATCTAAATTTTTCAAATTGGTTTGTTTTGAAGCTGAGCAGGCACTCAAAAAATATAAAGAGAGGAACTCGATAGGAAATAAAATCTGTTCCCTGACAATATGACTGGTAAACACTCACAATTGTGGAATGACAAGCTGTCCTGACCATCTGTTGTATTGTGACCACTTCACCACTTGAAAGATGCATCTGTTTTGTACCATATGACGATACCTAAAAGATATAAAGAAAAAAAACTAAAGACCATTTTGTTCCCTAAAGTGATAGCATATTTTATGAAAGGATATGGAGTAAATGAACATGAGACCACAACACAAATGGTAACTCAAACTGCAATTAATTTTATTGAGCTGTATGGCAATTTCGGAAGTAAATTCATCATCAGCTGCACTAGAACCCAAACATAGGAAATCCACAATTTCAATAAATGTTCATGATGCAAAAACCAAACGAAATCCGAAGAATCAGTATCATCAAATATAACCAACGACAAAACTACAATTGAGGGAATTAAACCTTAGGTTTTAGAATTTACATAAATTTAGATAAAGCAAAGTGTACACATGAGATATAATCTCATGTACAAGTACACCATATCTAAGAAAAATAAAAAGAATACATCTCAAACTAAAGTTTGATGACAACAACTATGAAGACATCATACAATATTTCTGCTAATATATTTTTGCCTACTTATTGCATGACATAATGTGGGAAATGCTTTAAAAAATACTTTAGAAATTATAGTCGTTAGCTTGACTTGTCCTAGGATCGAACTTGCACATCAAGGGAAGCATGGCAACAACAAGACCACCGAGTAGGTTAAGATATTGTATTTATCCAATAAAATGAACCAACTACCACATACATATAGGACATTTTGTTCTTGATAAGGACTTTATTACCGCCAGTATCAAGTGAGCCATTAACGGCGAGCTTGATGCGTTACACCATGATACAGTCTGCATCAAAAACCAAATTTCCTACATTTCTTTTTATTGGTAGTTCACAAAATGATAAATGGAACTCTATGATCACGCTGAAAATTTTATTTTATCGCAGTTAATCTGTTATATATTGCATTAATATATGTGCATATTTCCTTTAACATATTACTCGTTTGAACACCCCAAGTAGTACATAACATGACGTCAGCATAGCAACTCGCATGTGAAGCCTTCACAGTGACCCTTTAATTTTGTGATAATTTCCAGGTCGGTGATACTGAGAATATCAATATCTGTAGATCAAAAGAAATCCATGTAAATTACCAATAAATTTAGGATTCTTATCCAATCCTGTAAAGAAACATGTGTAACTTTGCAGGTGGTTTAAAAATTTGTGATTATTTATTTATCTAATTTCCTTGAGTATTGTAAGTACATAAGAATTCAGTAACCATTTGCATGGCAATTAAAAAGTTTAAAACTTATTTCATGACATTATATTAAGAATTCCTAAAAAAGCAAATTATTTATAAGAGTTGTAATGTTGACGTTATCGTAGTACACGTGAAAGAGTATATCTATGACATTTATGAGACCTAATCAAAGACTTTTACTCACAAAACGTACATAAAGTCCTTTGGATTTTATTAAATTTGAGAGTAAATCAGCCGAGTTTTCACATAATTAATTTTCTTCAAAATAACTGTAATTATACAATCCATATCTTATTTTTGCAACTGACCATATTTCTGACTTATGTTCATTATCCCTATCAGATGTATAGTAGTGCAAAATTTACCAAAGTGGACTTTGTTCATACTACAAACTTCTCTTTTTATGGAAGTGGTACACCTGAAAAAATTGAAATGTGTAGCAGAACCAGAGGCATCCATGTGAGCCTATATCGCTCACCTGGTGGCTATTGGTTACATAAGATTTTTCGAAATATTTGTGTTTATAATTATCTGACCATGACGTTCAACATTTCCAGGCACGATACCCAATGCAACTTATCTTAGCTGTAATACTATCCTAGCAAATATCAAATGTCTATGTCAATCATTCCTTTGAACTGTTAATGAGCTACCATTAGCAAATTTACATAAACAATTTATCAGATCATGCTTAAGCTGCATATCTATTTTCAAACCATTCTGATATACCTACCAAAGTTTTACTTATGAAAATGTTGGACATGCGATAATTGGACAAAGAATTCAGTATCAAATGCAACTAATAAATCAAGCAAAAATTTAAGTAAAATTGAACTATACTACTCAACAAAAGAAACGTCTACTCACGTTTTTTGTGGAATAGAATTTCAAATAAATAAAATCTTTATTTTGTTCTCTTTAATTGATTATAATCTTTAGCAATACTCGAAACTAATTTTATTCTTGAAAAGAACACTTCCGGTAAAAATAAAGAGAACTTCCGGTTAATGGAATCACGACATAAATGAGTAAGTGCAGAGAATCGAACGGATATTTTTGACAAACAAGAGAAAGCATTGACACATTGAATGATTACAAACAATTTGCCATTTTGAAATAATCGATACTTCAAAGAATTTTAGAAGACGAGGCTCTCACTTACTGAATAAGATCTGGCAGTTTGGACTGTTGGAGTATTTTTTGCAGTTTGACCTAATTTTAAATGAAACAGACTTTAATTTCTTAGAAATCATCACTAAGTTATCCGAATTTCATCGAATACAAAAAAATTTTGGAATACGGATGAAGTTATGACGTCAAACTGAAAAACGTCAAAACTCAAGAATTCGACCTTTACCTTATTTTTTTATGGAAACTTTTGTGATTTTGGATAGGTTACGAATAATGTATTGATTGTATCAGCAAATAACGAAAATTCATTTCCGACTGCCATTGACCTTATGCTGAACCCCACGAAAAAAATTGACCACTGCTTAGAAAAATGTCTCTCCTTAGCAACGACTAAAGTTTGTCATAACAAATATGCAAGGAACGAATAAAAATTGTTTTTCTGCGAAGTATGAAACGGTAATTTTAGTTCTATCATCCCTATCAGAAAATATATTGAGGATATAGGTGGACGTTTCTTTTCTTGATTAGTATATAACAGTTGAAATGACGGCCTATTTCCAAAAACAGAATACAACAATATTTGACATGATCATAGGATAAATAGTATCTGAGAAATCAACTTGGAAATAAAACTTAATTAACTTTAATGTTGACGGACCATTGAACTCTGAAATATGTGGTAAATCATCTATGTTCTTTTTACTTTCTGGCCCCAAAATTACCTTTTCCATTATCTTTTGCATGTCTTCTAGCTTTATCAATGGCAGGTATCAAATCTTTCAACTCTTCTTTAGTACAGTCTTTGACTATCACTGAATTCCTTGTAAAGTTGCATGACCAAATCACAAATTTTGCACGGTTTTGACTTCTGCTGCTGCTGCAAAAAAAAAATACATTTATTTATTCTTTAGAAAAAAAAACAAAATTATACATCAAATAGATCGTAGTAATAAAACACAAACTTAGATCACAAATTAAAGCCAGTTGTTATTTTTTCTCCAAATTACTAGGAATGGTGAAAGTTTTTTTATTTGTTTGGAGGCAATTTTCAAAGATTTTGTGGTCACAAAACCAATAAAAATTGATACACAAATAACACCTGTTTTCGTATTGATTAATCATTTATTATTCTCGCTTTTGACACTACAAAAGTCAAATTGTCTGAATTTACCATTTTTTGTCTGATTTGTCTGAAAAATTACTCGACATCCTTTAATGTCTATTTGTGTGCTTAATTTTCTCGACAAATTCTTAATTATATTATTTTTGTCTTAAAATTTATCGACGCATTCTTGACAGTCTGAATTTGCATGAAAAATTCTTGATAAAATTATCGACATTCCTAACATTCTGCATTATGTCTGAAATGTCTTGACAAATTCTTAATTGTGTTAAATTTGTCTTAACATTTCTCGACACATTCTCGACAGTCTGAATATGCATGAAAAATTCTTAAAAAAATATTCTTAACATTATGCATTATGCCTGAAACGTTTGACATGTTGCGATATTCTTAATTTTGAACTTTGTTTTCTTTTTCTTTAACAAATGACATTGCTGCATACGTTTTAAGGCGTACCCTTACATTCTGATCGGAGGCTTTAAAGAAAATTGAATTTTTTTTTCAATTTATTCTTTATAAAGCTTAAAGCCTCCCATTAGGAGACATTTATTGGAAACATCTAGTAAAAAAAAATGCTTTTTTGTCTCATGACCAATTACACGGTTTACTTTTCGTGATCGGCAGGAAACGAGATACATTTTTAAATTGGTGCTTGGCCTAAGTTCTATAGAGTGGTTTATCTCAGATGGTGATGTTTGAAATTGAGTTATGAGGGAAAAAAATATCGTCTATTTTGAAAATTGGTGCCCCAAAAAGGTAAAATCATTCCCGAAAAGTCAGAATGCTGCATCTCTGCTCCGTCCATGCATATTTCCCTCTTACACCCCTCCCCCCATCCCAACCAGTCCTCACTCGATTCGGTATCTAGAAGTAAATAACAGTTTAAACTTGGATACCTAACCTTTTAAATTATCCATTGGTTAGGTAATAAAAATTTCGACCACATATATACCCCCCAGCAAACTCAGAATTTGGAAGTTTTATTTAATAGGCATATGTATTTTTTGTCTCGCCCATGACGAATATTGAGGAAAGCGAGACTTAGGCCAAAAGTATGTCAACGGTGACATTTTTCCTACTAAATACAGTTTGTTTTAAAAACTCTTAAATGTATTAAGTTTATATTTGGTCCTACAATATACGGTAGTGTACATCAAGTGCTTTCCAACCATCACAAAGTCATGTGTTTTTGACCCCAATTTCATGGTTCAGTGATCACGTTTAAAGTTTCGGATTAGGCCTAGGTCAGTTTCTCAGCTACTATATATGGTAGGTCAAGGGCGGACTGGCAAGACATCTATTAGAGCCCACACTTGTTTAAATCATACCGGACAGGATAAAAGCAACAATTTGACCACTGCCCTGGTATATTGTAGTCTTACTGCACATGGTACACTACTTGAAGTCGTACATGTTTGATGTTTGTATATGCATAAATGATATGTAACTTGAACTCATCCACGTTTGAAGTCTCAGGTGGTGGATCCAGACTATTTGAAAAGGGGGTCTTCAACAAGATTTGTAAGGAAATTCTGTCGAGTGGAGCGAGGCGCGAAAATACTTAGGGCATTTCTTACTTAAACACCAGTATATTCAATTAGAAATACATGATTATCCAGAAAAAGGAGGTTCCAACCTCGGAACCCCCTGTATCTGCCAATGAGTCTGTATGTTCATATATGATCTAACCTATCAACATTTGTTACAATCATTTGCCTTTGTGCTGAACATAGTATTATTTGAACATTTCAGGATGAGACAGTATGCTTGGAGTCCAAGTTGAGATCACTTTTTGTCATAAACTGAGGATTGACAGAATGCAAAATTAATTCATGGAGCTAACCGTTACTACATGTGTACCTTGAATAATCAATACTGATATAAGATTGAAACATTTGAAAGTGAACTGAAAACTGAACAGGATATAAAGAACATACGTGTATTTTGAAAAAGGACTAAAAACTGAACAGGAATTCCTTTGTATGTGGTTAGTCTTCTATTAAATATGTTATTAAGTGTGTTGACTGTTAGTCTTTTTTTCTTTTAGATGGCACTGAAACTATTTCCACATTGTGGAATTAGGTATGGGAAAACGCATAAATTTGATTTAAGGTTAAGTAAAAAAAAACATTAGTGTTGTTGCACTGCTTTATCAAAGACATGAATTTTATTTTCATTTAATGTAAACACTGGATGTATTGATTTCTTTACGGAAAAAAAAAAGTCTCATTAATCTTGAAGTTTCAAATTTATTCTACATTAAATGCATATTAAATATATAGTTTAAGTAGCAGTTTGTAAATGCTAGTAAACAAGAAATTTATCAACCTTTTCTTGCATTTAATATAAATTTTACTTGAATTTTAAATGGTGAAGTAAGTTAAGCTTAAATTCATGTTTTTATTTGTCTAAATGAATGTTGTAAAACCAGCTTTAAATTAACGATTTATTTTGAGAATAAACTTAATGTATTCTTATAAACTACAAATTAAATTTGAGTTAAATGCTAGTTAATTATTTCAGTAAATCAAACTTTTCATGTAGTGTAATTTCCTTGAGTTATATTTTACAATTTTTTTCTACAATCAATTTTGAGACTTAGACTACATGTATACAGAAATAAATACAAACATTAAGAACACCTCCAATTAACAAAGATTGTCACAGGTAAGTTATATTGTCTCAAGTAAACCTATTCATCAATTCATTCCTTGTACAAGTGCAATATACAATCAGTGTCATATATTATGCATAGAATATACAAATATAACACCCTTGACGACTCATCAGTTCTCCTTATTTGGTAATTCTGTTAAATTGTTTCCCAATCCTGGATAAATAAAAACTTGATGCATGTCATTTGTAGGAGGACCCCACCTCTCCTTTGAACACTTTTGATATTTGCGAATAAAAAGAAATGCTTTATGAGACAAGCTAATAAGGAGGGAAACCTAGGAACTAGTGTAGACATCTTTAACTTTATGTTGTCAAGATCTTAAATTGACTATACAAACTGCTTGGTCATTGTCCCTGTTCTGACAAATTATTCAAACACCCTCCTGAGACTACTTACTGAATAACATAAATAAGTTCTATTTCTTTTTTAATTTCAATTTAAATTCGTGGTATGGGGATTAAATATTATACTTGAAACTAATGTCCTTAAACGATGATCAAAATATTATACCTGAAGCGATGATCAAACTGCTCAGGAATGGTTTGGGCTGTAACAGACCTAAAATATAGATATGTGCCGAATGAGTAATTAATTGGATTTTAAAACTGAATGCGCTTCCCCATGGTTACTTGCCCAGACGGAAGATCATATTCGTGTGAAATTAATGCGTACATTTCCTGCTTAATTCTAGCAAGGTATTTCAGTGTGCTAGCTAAAATGATTTCTAGGACAGCTTAAATACTCGTATATAGAAAAAGCAGTTATAGCATCATTTGACTGCACATCAGAGGGCAGAGAAATATCAAATGGTTAATAATTTGGTGAGTATATTTAACTTTTACATAGAACGTATCCATTCTCCTCATTGAGATATTTTTTGGATTTAGGTTGTGACCTTGGCCCTTTAGATAAATGCATAAGAGGGGTCAATACCTGTTGTACTAGTATATTGCACACATATTTAATAGAATGAGTTGGCAGTAAGAAAACCTTCTTTATGAGTTTTTGAAATTTTAATTATTTTAATAAATTAATTTCTATTCTAATTTATTTAAGATTTGCAACTTCATTAGAAATTTATGTTACAATTTAAATCAGTGCTGTTTCATTTGTCTCCATACAATTTAGACTGTATCAGACCATTTCAGACAGTTTAGAATATGTCGAGACATGCTCAGACTGTCCAGAATATGTCAAGGCATATTCAGACACTGTTTAAACTGTCCAGAGTATGTCGAGACATATAGAGACACTGTTCTGACTGACAAGAATATGTCGAGACATATTCAGACTCCGTTCAGAGTGTCGAGAATATATCTAGACATATTGAGACCATCACAAATAGGTGACACTTTTTTCAGACAATGCTCATAAGTTGAGAATGTGTCGAGAAAAATTCATCCTCAGTTCAGACTGTCAAGAATGTGTCGAGATAAATTCATCCTAAGTTCAGACTGTCGAGAATGTTTCGAGACAAATTCATCCTCAGTTCAGACTGTCAAGAATTTGTCGAAATACAATCAGACTTATTTCATACTTCTGGGAGGTGCGTCAAGACATTTAAGAATAGTGTCGAGAATTTTAAGAAATAGTTAAGAATAATTCAGACAAAGTCGAGAATATTTTAATATATTCAAGACTTAACAAATGTCGAGTAATTTTTTAGACAAAATCAGACAAATATTGGTAAATTCAGACAATTTGACTTTTGTAGTGTGAGACACAACAGTTCCTATTTCTACCGATCTGGTGGTAAGATCATAATTTGTGGTTATAAATGTGAAAAAAATAAACATCGTTGAAAATACAAGATTCGTAATTCTAAGGCGAACCTGGTCAGAGATATACTGAAATCTTGACATTGAGTGTCTGTGATTTCTAGATCTTAAACTTTCACGGGTTTTAAATTCATAGAATCTTATGAACCACAAATTAAAAACCCATGAACCAATGAAATTTCCTACGAACCATGCATACAAGTTTCATAGTATGAGTCTTTCATACAAGTATTCAATTAGTATGAAAAGTTGAAAACAGTTTTTTTTTTAATCTTCTTATTCTTGTTTTGATGTAGAGGGTAACTTGGAAGACTGACTTTTTGTAATTGTATAATGATTTATTATTTATAATCTTGTGCATGTGTATCACTACTGGGCCGATGCCTTCGGTCTTTAACCAATGGTATTTATCAACCTAGTAATCAGTACTCCTGTCCTGACCTGTAAACTGATTGCCTTTAGAAACATGCAATGTCAAAATTTCTAAAAAAATTGCTTAATACAAAGGACTATCTTATTTTTGCATATTTCTGTCCTCTGCTTATTTGGCTTTCATTTAAATCTTTTTTGCTAACCTTTTCTCGGTCATATTTTAAAGAAAAAAGTTTTTGTTTATTGGCTTCCAAATGTTTTGATGCGATCTGCACTGGATAAACATAAGTTTTTCAAACAGCCATATGCAGAAACTAGATTTACAGTAACATTGTTATCCATACCATCTCCTGGTCAATGAGTTTCAAAACTTTCTGAGCATGGCTTGGTGCTAAAATGTCCAAGGTTTCTTCAGCTGATGTAGTTGCCTTTCTATTAAGTGATCTTAATGTTCTTGGTTTTAGCTCGTTTACATCTTTTATAATCTGGTATTTTATAGGACTGATAATATTTTATGAGCAAAACTAATTACTTATAGAGTTTTTATTGCTAATTCTGTTATTCAAATATGCAAGGTGTATGTTTCTTATTCACTGAAATATTTCTTTTTGCTAAATACTATTTTTGGATAAATGTGGCACTTTCTTCTAGGGATTATTTTTGTCACATTACGTAAAAAGACAAAATATTAGTGCGTTCCGTAGAGATTGACGATAGTATGTTCATATCAGCGCAGTGCAGTGATAATAGAATTAGTGTCGCTCGGGAACAATCGAAAACGTCGATTCAGAAGCCAACGTGGAAAATTGAACAGAAAGGTAACCATACAACATATACATGGTCATTTGTTTTTAGTGTGCCGAAAAAATATATACTTACTGTAAAAATGTCTGTTTCAGGCTCTGTACTACAAGTTGTATCAGTATTTTCAGATTCTTGATGACTATCCAGAATTTGTGATTAAACAAAAGTTCTGAACATCATAATAATTCCCATAATAAGAATAAATTGAAATTCAAAATAATTTTTGTATGAACTATTAGTATAGAGGAATGAAGGGTGAACTGGTACTATGACGCTGATGAACAGTTTTCCTTATTCCATATGTTGAAGTCTTCAGACATGCCTTTTGTCATCTTTTCGTAAACTGTCATTTACGGTTATTGTCAGTTTTACAGATATGAATTGCAATATTTTGCTTCATAATGAATAATTCTAATGCAACATTTATGTGACAGATTATTAGATTGGTCAACACTGACTGTAAATTGCACTATGACCATGCCTGGGACAAAATAGGTTTCCTTCTAGTCTGGTTCCTTCTCCACCTTTTAATACTTCAAATACAAATAGTACACAAAATTGTCTGATTGCAATAGAATCGCAATAACAGTACATTATATATGTATTCAATCTTGATTTGACGGTCAGAAATCAAATATGCCCCAGTTATTTAATACTGAATCAATAGGGCAACTGCAAATTTAAGCTTTATAAATAAAATACGTGTCCAGAACCTATCCAAGCACAATTAGAAGTTAAACCTGTATCCTTAAAATAGAGCTACATGAAGAAACATTTATATTAAAAGCAGAAGATTTCAAGTATATTGTGCTTATTGTTATAGCATAGCAGTTATTACCATATGGTTTCTTTGAGTTTTTCTCTTCTAGAAAGATTCTCGTAATAAATAAGGTCCATATATAATTTCTTTTAGTAATAAAATATTTGTCCAGAGCAAATCCTTGAACATAGGTAAAATCATTCATGTTGTCTATTTCATTTTATAAAATACATGTGTAACAATTCAGATTCATTTACAACAAAAAAGGAAAAAGTATATCCCAATGGTTAATTTATCATATATACTACCTGTGTTTTTATTCATATATCATTTATACTATGATTCTTGTCACCAAGTGTTTCGGGTATAATTTAAGTCCATAAATAAGACCAAGGCCGTAAATCCTCATCAGGTACCCCGTAGCCTAGTATTAAAGTTGGTTTCAAATCAATTTAGTATTTGGGTACGACACTCGGTGCTCCTTTTTATGTGCCTAATTTTGTTTTTATGTATATATTGAATTTTCAATTGGTTTTAGATTACGTAAGGTATTCTTTAATATTTTTATGTTTCCGATCAGCAATAATTGGTGGTCTTGGGAATCACGGTGCATAGCCATAACGGATCGTTTCGGATGGACAGGATACTTTCGGAATCGCGTAAAGGATCATTTCGGATCCCTTGAAGACAATTCGTTTACGAGTGTCCATTAAATTGATTTTATACAATTGTTTATCGTCTTGATAAGGTAAGTGATAATTTCACGGAACTTTTGGATCATGTCTTTATTATAACAAACCGTTACTTAATGTAAATTTTGATGATTTTGTATGTTAATTCTTAATCATGACAGCGAAGGATCCTTCCACAAAAGTGTTTTTGGCATTTATCTATTTAACAACGAAGAACTATTAGGTGTAATGCACGACTAAGTAAATTTTTGAACATAAGACTAAGAACGTACTTTGGCAAACTATTTTGCACGTATTAAACACAGACGAGACTAAATATAAATATAGTATGGAAACGGACACTAAATGATCATGGCACCGGATTTTCTATGATGCTGATGCAGTACATAGCCCATAAAGTGCTTTTTCTTTATAAATGTTCATGTTAAAAATTGTACAAGCGATTTCAAATAAACAATTTGAACAACAGAAAGGATATTTATGCAAAATAAAGTTCATGACTTCTATTGGACACGTTTCATTACTTATATTTAATGCACGTAGTAAGTGGTTTAACTTGAATAAGGGAATAGTCCTAATCAAATTTCAGCATCGGTGATTAGTGGTTCTGCAATCTCTTAATTTATTACCCAAAACAACTGTTTCTGTGACAAGATCTGTTTTCCATAAAATATGGTTTACGAAATAATTCTAGTGGAATGTTTTTAAACTTCACACAGGCAGCCTAATTTGGGTAGAAATTTTCGTTTTTTTCAAATTTACTTCAATCTTAGACATTTGTAAAGAATCAAAATTAATCTTTCATTCTTGATGGGGATGACAGCTGCCACATACATTTGTAAGATCGATGCTCTCAATCAAGTCCTTGCAAAAGGCGTTTTTTTTTCATGTAAAACTATTTTGTATGAAAAAGAAAGGAAATTGGGTAAATGTCAAGAAGACAACATCCCATATCCAGGTAAAAACGACCCAAAACAAACCATTTAGGGGTCATCGTACACTCTTCAACACAGTGAGTAACATCACACCGTATAGCAAGCCATAAATGGCCCGAAAAAGGTAAAAATGTGAATAAATCAATGGGAACAAACCACATTCAATAACCCAAATATCAAGAAACTAAAATTTTATAAGAAGACAAGGACAAGCCAATCACCAACCTATTCCTGACTCGGGACAGCCGCAAAATTGTTGTGGTGTTAAACTCGTATTCTTGGATCAAAACCCTCCCCCTTTGTGTGGTGACTGGTTGAAAGTAAATACACAAAAAGACCCACAGTAAAAATCAAACTAGCGAAAAGTCCAACTTATCAAGACGAGTACCCTTACAATGAAGTACTTAAAACAAGAAGACAATGCACACAGGTACTGCCCGGACAAATGCTCGCAGTTACTGACAGCTAGCTAAGGACCTACTTTCCGTTGACTATGATATCAAGCCTTCTTACATATGAAACTTCAATTGAAATACTTCTAAAACAAATTGGTACAACAACGTCATCAATTATGAAAGAAGAACATGATATTGTGAAATGCAAAATACTGCCAATATGAGAAATTGTTTAAATTTAGTTATGGTGTAAAGCATTTAGGAGATGATCAATATTTCTGCCAAAAATAACCAGAAGTATGATGTATTTATATCCTTTATGAATAAGTTTGTTCAACGGATTAATAAGTTTTGAAGGACAATTTTTGAATTTATGCCCTTTGTAAATGATATTCCCATAGAAGTTTAGATGTGAAATGTGTATTCAAAGTGAGCAAAATTGAAGATTAATCAATACTATCAGTGAGTTAAGTCCAAAAATTGCCCATAAATTCCCATTTAATATTTAAATATATAACGTTTAATAGCAGTGCCCTCATACTTCAAACCCTATTTTGCACACATTATAGTCAAACTTCACTAACACTCACGATGGTAAGCTGGTGTTCTGG
>MJUU01056787.1:92198-107307 GCA_002080025.1 Modiolus philippinarum | reverse complement strand
GAGTTCAAGAAGATCAACATTTTCCCTAGTACAAGAATACTTAACCATGGAAATTTTTATGAGAGCCTAGCATGACTCTTAAGCCATTTCTTCTTATAAGCACAAAAATCTTTTGTTGCGTGAATATATTCAATAAAGGTGACTCAGTAAAAAGGATATAACGTTCATTGTAAAAGTGTTTACAACTTCTTCATTATTTGTTGAAACTTTGCGAATATTTTTATGAATTATACAGATGCACAAACTTAATTATATGATAATGTAAGTAGAAAGTTGGAAAATCTGTGAGAACAAAAATAAATAAGGTTGTATTCTTACAGAGTGTATTCTGAATAGAAGGAGCGTATATTTCAACACTATACACGCAACAGATAATATATTATCTGCTTTATGTGATAAAAAATATAAAATGCTAACTGCTTTATCTCACAAAGTATATAATAAAGAAAAAATTAACAATAACCATAGATCTTATTTCGAGGCCCGCCGAGGATGAAAAGGAAGTATTTAATTTATTTATATTCCAGTACTACATCTTGTCAAAATTATCTGTATCGCTCGTAAAAAGCTGTAGCAAACCATTATCTATTATGACATTAAACGGAAGTAATGTGTAGATTATATTTATGTGTATTATATTTCCGTGCATTGTACCTGTCTCACGTCCTTGTTTTGTCTTTGTTTTTCTCTGTTGCCGTTTTTGCCATGTTTTTGGATTTCGATTTTTGTGGTCTTCGCTTCCCTTGTTCCTTCAGTATTCTACTGTCGTTGTTTCATAATCAAAAATTGATGTAAAATTGTAGTATGAATAAATAAGATAATGGTCTTGTGCTTTGTTCCTTTGGTATCCTACTACCTTTTTTTCAAATTATGGTGTATTTGCTCTTGAGAGAATTCCTCATACGGATACCCGATCATACATGTTATTCTGACTATCTGGTTTTATTGTGCCCAAGTCACATGATTTTATTCAGCCACCTTTTCTTGAAATTGACCCATTGAATGCCCTGTTGTTGTTTATGTATCTTGATTGTCTTCTAGTTGTAAGGACGGCTTAGTCTTTCTGTCCGGCAAAGGATGACAGTGATTGTAAGAAAACTTTGCCAGTAAAATTATGATTGTTGACCGTCTGCATCCATGAGATAAATAAAACATGGACGTGAATACCGGTGAAACCAGTGCATTCACTCACAAGGAACAATGTTTTGACGGTTCGGTTCTCACTTACTTTTGAACATGCGTGAAATGACCAGTTTTCCCACAAAAATACTGATTGTACAGCAGCAATGCCAACACTTAACACAGATGTGATTAATAATGATTTTGACATTTTTTTCGACTGCAGCAGAATCTGTCATTTATTTGTTGTCTTCTAATGACTGGTTTTCAGCTAAACATCTTCGTAATAAATTTGCATGCGCATGCTTTATCGAAATATAATATTTTGTTTGCTGACGTTTCGACTTTCTGTATAAATACATTTATCCTGCAAATTCGACAACATTTACCACTAAAGTTATAGATGACATAAATCTATATTTATTGTTATTTGATCGATCGTTACTTTTTTTTTCAGAATACCAGTTATCTCTGTATGGTAGATGGGTTCGTGGTATAAATGCTGGTGGTTGGTTAGAATGTGAAACCTTCCATACTAACCCACAATACATCCTAACATTACACACTGACAGTAAGTGAACTCAATGCAAAGTTAACATATAAGGAAAATATTGAATTAAACTATGTGTTGAAGACCGTAGGGCGACCCCTAGATGCTTTGTTTTGGATTGTTTTAACCTGGAGATGAGACGTTGTCTCCTTGACATATACCCCATTTCATTTCTTTTTTATATTTACAATGAGGTAGAAGTGTTTACATATCCCTTTATTTGTTATCACCAGACTTTATATGACGACAACAAATAAATCAATTTGATAATGGACATTGTATGGAATAAAAAAGATAACAGGAAACACCTTCAATGGCCGGAAAACATAGCCACATGCCACAAAGTAAATGTCTATTTTGAATTAAAAATAATATAAGATCTTATAAACCAAATATAACTAATCGACCATGGCGATAAAAAGTCACGAATACTGACCAATGCAGAAGAATTAGAAGAGTTTGGGAACTATACATATTAATAAACATATTAATATGTATAGGGGCATACATATTAATTCCGCAACCAGTTTAACCCACTGCATTGTTCGACACGCGATACTTTTGATTGATATTCATCACGGTAGATTAGTTATGCTTTTTATTATAAAGATTTTCCTAAGGATTTTCTAATCAAAACTTAGATTCGAGTTGCAAATTTATGCATTTATTTTTATGTAAATGCAATAGACGAAAACTTAAAAATGATCTTGACGATATATGGTGACGTCACTTCCTACATTGACAAGAAATCCTTTACTTTCACTGGTTGCAATATGATATTTATTGAACTCTTTAAATCATCACTGGCTATAATATAAATACTGTTTTCACTCTTAACAGTCATCACCGAATGAATTGCATCTTTGTCATAATGTCACATTGTGTAAACAGAGAGAGCAATTCAAATAACATTATACAATTTTTTGTCTCGAAAGTCGCGAAAGCGAGACATAGGCGTGCAAACTATGACGGCGACGGCGTTAACTTTTACTATAATACAGGATATTTTGAAAACCCTTTGATGTAGGAACATCATATTTGGTCCAGTGGTAGTACTAATCAAGTGCTACCTGACGGACATAAAATCACATGACCTTGACCTCAATTGCACGGTCCAGTGACCACGTTAATTTTCTCTGATTAGATCCGAATCTCAATTACTGTAAGTGGTAGGTTAATGATATTTGGTATATAGGTTGGTCTTGAGTAGTACATGTCAGTCTGGCATATGACTTTTGTCCTTGACCTCAAATTTATGGTATAGTGACCACATTAAGTTTCTCTGATTAGATCCATATCTCAATTACTATAAGTGGTAGGTCAATGATATTTGGTATATAGGTAGGTCTTGTGTAGTAAATGTCAGTCTGGCATATGACTTTTGTCCTTGACTTCAATTTTACGGTCCAGTGACCACGTTAAGTTTCTCTGATTAGATCCATATCTCTATAAGTGGTGTGTCAATGATATTTTGTATATGGGTTGACATTGAGTAGTACATGTCAGTCTGGCATATGACTTTTGTCCTTGACCTCAATATCACGGTCTAGTGACCACGTTAAGTTTCTCTGATTAGATCCATATCTCAATAACTATTAGTGGTAGGTCAATGATATTTGGTTTATGGGTTGGTCTTGAGTAGTACATGTCAGTCTGGCATATGCCTTTTGTCCTTGACCTCAATTTCACGGTCTAGTGACCATGTTAACCTTCTCTGATTAGATCCATATCTCAATAACTATAAGTGGTAGGTCAATGATATTTTGTATATGGGTTGGTCTTGAGTAGTACATGTCAGTCTGGCATATGACTTTTGTCGACCTCAATTTCACGGTCTAGTGACCACATTAAGTTTCTCTGATTAGATCCATATCTCAATTACTATAAGTGGTAGGTCAATGATATTTGTTATATAGGTAGGTCTTGAGTAGTAAATGTCAGTCTGACATATGACTTTTGTCCTTGACCTCAATTTTACGGTCCAGTGACCACGTTAAGTTTCTCTGATTAGATCCATATTTCTATAAGTGGTATGTCAATGATATTTTGTATATGGGTTGATCTTGAGTAGTACATGTCAGTCTGGCATATGACTTTTGTCCTTGACCTCAATATCACGGTCTAGTGACCACGTTAAGTTTCTCTGATTAGATCCATATCTCAATAACTATAAGTGGTAGGTCAATGATATTTTGTATATGGGTTGGTCTTGAGTAGTACATGTTAGTCTGGCATATGACTTTTGTCGTTGACCTCAATTTCACGGTCTAGTGACCTTGTTAATTTTCTCTGATTAGATCCATATCTCAATAACTATAAGTCGTAGGTCAATGATATTTGGTTTATGGGTTGGCCTTGAGTAGTACATGTCAGTCTGGCATATGCCTTTTGTCCTTGACCTCAATTTCACGGTCTAGTGACCATGTTAACTTTATCTGATTAGGTCCATATCTCAATAACTATAAGTGGTAGGTCAATGATATTTTGTATATGGGTTGGTCTTGAGTAGTACATGTCAGTCTGGCATATGACTTTCGTCGACCTCAATTTCACGGTCTAGTGACCACATTAAGTTTCTCTTATTAAGTCCATTTTTCCATAACTATAGGTGGTAGGTCAATAATATTTATTATATAAGTTGGTCTTGGGGTATTACATGTCAGTCTGCCATATACTTTTGTCCTTGACCTCAATTTCATGGTCTAGTGACCACATTAAGTTTATCTGATTAAATCCATTTCTCAATAACTATAGGTGGTAGGTCAATAACATTTAGTTTGTAAATTGGTCTTGAGTAGTACATGTCAGTCTGGCATATGAATTTTGTCCTTGACCTCAATTTTACAGTCTAGTGACCATGTTAAGTTTGTCTGATTAAGTCCATTTCTCAATAACTATAATATGTAATATGTATTATGTAGGTAAGTCTTGGGTAGTACATGCCAGTTTGGCATATGCATTTTGTCCTTGACCTAAATTTAATTGGTCTAATGAACAAAGTTAAGTGTTTCTGATTAGAATAGTTTCTCAATTACTGTAAGTGGTACAGTAATAATATTTGGCTGGTAGGTTGCTCTTTAGTAGTACATGACTGTTTGAGCGACAAGCAGGGACGGGCGAGACATCTATTAGGGTCCACTCTTGTGTTATAATTATTTTCCAATTTTATGATGCTGCCAATTTCCTTAGATTTAAGTAAGTACGGGGGTTTTAAGCTACATACAATTATTGCGCATCTGACAAAAAATAGAATTCACTAGCTAGATGTTTGCGAAATGATTTTGGATATGTTATTTTAGTAAAATTTTATCAGTACCCCTTTGATTGGGTAAGCGTACAGAATATTGAACCTTTTCAGCAAACCCTTGTTTTATTACGGGGAGATAATTTGTGTAGAAATAAGAGGAAAACATAAGTTTTCGCCATTTATTAAAAAATAAGTTCAGAGGCCCACATTTTTTTCCTTCAATCGAAGGCAAGTATATTGGCTAATAATTTACCAAATTTTAAACAATTCTATCAGAAGTAACTAAAATAAAAAAAAATTTGCTAAAATTCGCTAAATTTCTTTATCATTTCAACCAAAATAACTGATTATAAAATGACAGATTTCATGCTTATATGGCCTTTGACCCCCAAGTTTTATTTTAATTTTTGTCTGTGTAAGTGTAAGTCCAGAAAATATCAGAAAATTCTATCTGACAGTTTTTAGACCCCAGTTGTGTAGGAAAAGTGTAAGTTGCCTGGGCGGAGTAACCTTTCATATATGATTATTCAAAACCATGAACAGGTACAAGATACATATTAACATGATATACTGATAAATAGATCAACAATTGTTTGATCGGTGAATGTTCCTTTCTATATCTTGGGGCATACAAATACAAACTATTGGTTTTTGAAAAGTATTACCATAAAAATACCTAAACATTTTTCGAAGGATAAACATTATTGCAATTTGTTGCCACTACACTGAAAAAGTTCAATTACCCACAGTTCAAAGTTAAGGGCAAACCCCGCCTTGTGAATCATAACTTTTATTACAATACCACCTTAATAACACCTATAAACCGATACCGAATCCACAAAACGCATGGGGAATTTGACAGTAAAAATAACTTTAAGTAGTAAATATATGAATAAATTAAACATTATTTTTGCTAAGAGCTGAAACATATTGTTCTTGTGTTGTATTCAGCTTTTGTAGAGATTTTGCTTCATGTGCATGCACTCGATAGTCTTTCATTGTTGATTTAATTTCATTTTACTAAAAACAGATGGTACCTATATTTTGTGTTCTCGTATATGTAGTTTGTTAATATTATTGTCACTATTGGCATTATCAAGAAATAACTAAATACCGAAGTTACTGTGAATTTAGTTTCTGCATTTGCGCATTTCGACAACTTATGTCTCTTCAGTACAGATAAAATCTAAACGTTTGAAAGACCATTAACTCAAAGATGTTTAAAAACTGATGGAGAACAAATAACAAATATGATCTCAAGGTAAAGCCAAAATTAAGTAAGGACAGAGCTTTGCATGTGGGATATACTCATTAGTTTTCAACAAAAATTTTACAAAAATTTAGATATTGTCAGGTTCTTGATAGAATCGGCTTTCGGGTCAGCACCGAAGTACTGACTACTGGGCTGGTGAATAGCCTCGGGGACTAACAGTCCACCAGCAGTGGCATCGACCCAGTGGTAACAAATAACTAAATACCGAAGTTACAGTGAATATAGTTTCTGCATATGCGCATTTCGACAACTTATGTCTCTTCAGTGCAGATAAGATCTAAACGTTTGAAAGACCATTAACTCAAAGATGTTTAAAAACTGATAGAGAACAAATAACAAATATGATCTCAAGGTAAGGCAAAATCAGCTAAGAAATAACATCATAAAGCTTGTCCTCGTTATACTGGACAATTTGCATCTCGACATACTTGAATATGTTTTTTCCACCAATGTTGAAAACATCATGTAGAGTTCAGCAATCAAATTGTCGCCTGTATGAAATTTCCATATGCGCTTTCTATGGAGACAATACACAGTAGTGCATATATACTGCCATCTTCTTTCAGAAAAATCTCTGACTATTTTGAACGATGCGAAGTATAAAAAGGATTAATATTTTACTTCTAAAAGTACCAGGAAGCTAAAATTTATTTTGTTTGCTTTCGTAAATTTTAGATATAAAGGAGGTTTGCTTCCAATTTGAAAAATACAATTACAGATAAATATTACATTTTATTATTTAAGCACGAAAAAACTTGATAGGTAAATGATCTCGCTTATTTGCGATTCAAGTGATTAAAAATTGGGGGGAACCTATATTCTCTTGCATTTTCATAGGTTTAACATAGGCAAAGTTCACAAAGAAAACATATGGTATGGGGTTCCTCACTGTGTTGAAGACCGTACGTTTGACCCCTAGATGCTTTGTTTTGGGTCGTTTTAACCTAGATATGGGATGTTGTCTCCTTGATATTTACCCCATTTCCTTTCTTTTTCATATATGACGGAATAAATAGGATTTAATTAAATTTTATCAGAATGCTCATAAAAGAGTGTAACACAAAATTATGGAAAGGTATTAGGTGGTAAATGGGGAAAAATATAACGACTTTAAACGATAACACCGAAAATCTGACAAAAATAAAGAGTAGCCAACTTTCGCAAACATATTGTTTCGAGGCAAAACAACAAAATACCGAAGTTACTGTTGATTTATTTTCTGCATATACGCATTTTGACAACTCATGTCTCATCAGTGCAGATCAAACCAAACATTTTGGAAGTCCATTACCCGAAAAACATGTTAAAACTGATAGAGAACAAATAACCAAAAGGATCTATATAGAAAAACCAAAATTCAGCTAAGGACATAGCTATGCATGAGGGAGATACTCCTTAGTTTTAAACAAAATTTTGTAAAATTTAGATATTGCAAGTTTCAATACAATGGGTTTTCGGGTCAGCACCTACGTACTGTATATTAAGTTGTTGAATACCCTCGGGACTAACAGTCCACCAGCAAAGGCATCTGCCCAGTGGTTATAAATAACAAAATACCGAAGTTACTGTTAAAATTGATCGAATAAAAGTGTAGTATAACAATTTAAATCTGTGGAAACCTCCAAAGAGTGATGCGAGTCGTCGCAATTTCAGTATACTAAGTATTCCATTGTTACTTTGGGAGATATCTTAGGTTTTTTCTTGGGTGTAATTATTATACCACTAAAATCACTTTTCCTTTTGCTTGATCATTAATCAGTGGAAAATGAGGTAGCTTATATTCATCTTCCATTGTTCATTTTACACCGAATCCGGAACTGATTTTTAGGCAGTTTTTCTCCATCATCTTATTATACACCTTCAGGTATTCTTCTTTCAAATGTTTCCATTTGATTTGCAGTGTACAAAAAAAGTTGTACCAATTGGCATTTTCAGAAAATAATGCAATTAGCATGCATGCGATTTGCGAAATCTAATCCATATTGACTATTTAGGATCAGATTAATATCCATTCTCATTTAAGCATGCGACATGCTAAATATACTAAGTAATTGTTTGAATTCTATAACTTATATGAGATTTACAATACATTATGCAACCCATTGAAAAATACATTTAATAATAACATCTGTGGCATTAACAGTTGTTAGGTTTTGATAAGCATCAGAGATATTTCGGTATTAAAGTATTGTATGGGAATGTAAAATGCTTGCGAAAGTAACATTAAATCAGAACCTACGTCACATTTGTTATATTAACGGAATAATTTTAATTCTATTTGGAAAATTGAACAGTAATAGTGTACGAGAAATATAGTATTTATCCTTTCACACAATGATTCTAAATACAGCCCTTTTCTGGATCTAAGTATCATTATTAACTCTTGTAAAAACCAAAATTTATGAGAAAAGGGATAATTTTGATTTTACTATTACTAATTTCCCTTTTCTTGACGGCAACGTTCCCCTAGCTCCATCCTACGGGGTGTATATATCTCAACTTGTTCGAATCGCTAGCATTTGTTCTCCCCTTGATGATTTTAATAAGCGTAACCTTACTCTCACATTTTTTGCAACAAGGTTACAGATTTTATAAATTATTAAATACGTTTGATAAGTTTTATAGAAGATTTGAACATTTGATATCTAGATATGACGTGACTCGCAAACAGCTAATTACAAAGGGCATTTCTCATCCTCGATTTTATGGAAATGTTGTTAATGTTTAAAAAATGTCAAAAACTGATAAGTAATCCAGAAAAACTGCGATGTAACTTACATCTTTACGTAATAGTGGATATCGACAAGACATTCTTAACAAATCCGTTAAATTGGCTTTGGATTCCAGCGGTCTGAAGACTTTACATATATACTGGCCTCTTACTGATACTGCCAGTGTCTTCTGAAATACATGATGGCTCTTTACCAAACCCGTTGAAGAGTTTTGAGTTTGATTTTTCTTCCGTAGTGCGACAGTGTTTTACAAGCAGACTAGATTCCTTGAGCTAGACGGCAGTTTAGCGGTGAGCACTCTTTGACCCATCTTTCAAAATTACGTTTTGTCATATGCTTTTTCTTTTCCAAGATAGTGATCATTGAGTTAGTAGTCTACCTGTATTGGGTTTTATTAGCATGTTTATAATATTTAGGGAAACGACTTTTAAATGACAGATGTCATTTCTCTTATTCTGAAACTGATGCCATTTTCATGATTTTAAGTTTCTATCCCGTCGTGGACCTCTATAATCAATACTGTGACATCACCGGAAATGAAATTTACATGGTATGGAAATCAACAAAAACAAAGCTTTCATCGGTGATTCAAGATTAATAAACAATGCATGCTTCGAGAAAATACTTGTTACATTGATTTAGACTCCAATTAAGTGTATGTGAGGTATATTTTGCGTTTTGAAGACAAGTTCGTGACCTTTTCAATATCCAATGAAGTCGTGAGATCAATTTCTGCACATGTTTGAGAACACTTTGATCTCCCCTGGAATGAACAGCATAAGAATAAGAGAAATGTTCATTAAATATTTTTTTTCCATTTTTCAGTTAATGTACAGCGACGATTTAACGGTCGTCTTCCACTCGTTGTATCATTGCTACAGGTCTTCCACAGGCAGCACAAACTGGATGGCGGTGAATTGTTTGCCATAGGATTTGAAATTTTTCAGGTATGTTATCTTGCTAGAGCAAAACTAATCCGTATTTTTAAATACTAATTTGTACTTGATGTACATGAAATTATATCATTTCTACTTCTCGCACTGCAATTACCATCTTGACGAGAATAGTCAAAAACCGATTTAGTGACAAGTATAAATTGGTACATGTATAAATTAGGCCACATAGAATGCACAGATTTGTAGCTTTGATATGTAGGATTGGGAATTATGACAAATGAATGAATAATTAACGATGCAGTTTCTTGTTTTTGAGATACTTTGAAATAATGTATCGAAGAGTAAAAGTTCATAATTTCACCTTAAATTTCAGTTATTTTGTAAACCACATTCCTCAATGGATAAAGTTTTCTTTGATCGAACTGATCCACTAATGCCTGAAAACGAGGAAACATATGCAGAATATCGAGAAACATCTGGGCGTTTTTTCTTAGATCCTGGACAATATCTATTAGTGCCAACCACACAACAGTTTAATCAACAAAGATCATATTTAATGCGGATGTTTAGTGTCAGCAGTATGGAGTGTGTGTAAGTATCTGTTCTTTGTTCGAGCCTGAGTATTGTTTATATTGAAGTGATTTATTAATATTGTTTTGTTAGGTTGCTTTAAACCAAATAATTTTCGCCAACTATTTATTTTCATGATTTTCGCGAATAATATCTCGAAATAAATCGTTGTTAATATCTCTATTTCTTAAGGTGGTTCAATCATCACATTTTTTGAATTTGTTTCAGATTTCGGAACTCCACTGGTTTTCTCCAGGTCAATGGCTTGAAGAATTTTGCGCACAGACCCTCATTTTTCTATTTCAAAATGTTTTCTTAGGTCAAAATCAAGACATTTCTGAAATGTCTTGATTTCGGATTAAAATGCAATTATGGACAATTGTGAAATAACGAATATTTTTGACGTTATCGTATCTTTGAAAACTGTTTTTAATGTTCCTTTTCAGTAATCTGTGTTTTAACCACTACAAAACATTGTGATCTCTGACAGTCTAAAATTCTAATCACATTAATGCCAGAGCTGCAGTTGTTAAATGCCACAGAGCATAGATTTTAATTACATTTATTGCAATGTTATTTGACGAATTGGAATTTTAAATGCCTTTGGCAAAGTGAATGATGCTTTCTGAGTTTATATTTTCAATAAATATCAGAATGCAACTTTAGACTTAAACATGCAAAAAACTGCAAGACTTTTCATCATACTTTGCTTTTTTGTTTGAATGTAAATCATTCCTAAAGTACAATGGGGTATGGTTGGAGTTAGCTTGCAAAGATTTTCTAATTTTTTTTTATCAAAAATTCATCAAGTTTGAATTGATTTTATTCAACTTTTACCAAATTTGATATTTCATGTACAATCAATTAAATACCGAACTTACTGTATTTCGACAACTCATGTCTCTTCAGTGCAGATAAAATCTAAACGTTTTAGAGGACATAAATTCAAAGATGTTTAAAAACTGAATATCAAGAGCATTTGTACTACATAGTTTCGAAAGAAAGTGGGAATATTTTACAAATTTTATGATATAAAAAGACAGTATAAGATATTCCCAAAATTTTACCGGGAGTTACCAACTAAATTCAAGTCCTTTAGAATAGAAAATACCGGAACATATTACTCGTCTGTCAATTTTAAAATATTGAAGAACACTTCTGCTAATTGCAAAGTCAATATCTGAACTTTTAGTACCGTATATTAATGGGAGGTTTACAGTTTATATGTAGGCGTTACCAGGTAGTGGTAAATGTCAAAGGCTTTCATCTGATTAATTATTGCTTCCAAAATGAATAAATGGGTCAACGATGATTTATTACAATCTAACTTTAAATTGTAGAAAAGACTAAAAAATCCTAAAATTTCAAACCGGACACCATAAAACCATTTGCTTTTACTATTCAAAGGGGTTGTGATTTTCATTTGTATATTTTTTTCGATATGCCTATATATTGAGACAATATATGAATTATATTTACTTTATATAATGTTATGTTGAAATGTATTAATTCAAAAACCGAGGCTATGAAAATGACATTTTCTATACTGAACAGTATTCGGCTATTCTAAAGTGTTCTTCAATAGTCTTCAAAATAGTCTGACCCAGCATGAAATTTACTGAACGAGTCTCAACCTGTGTTTACTAATTTTTACTTGTACTGAAAGAATCTCTGTATCAGTATTCGTTACTTTTTAGCTATTACCCTCAATATTTACTGAAAAGACATTACCAACCATGCAGGGAGTAATACTGTGACTTTTTTTCAAAACAACGACAGTAGAATATCTAAGGATCAACATACACCATAATTATAGAAAATCAAAGTACAGGACATGGAAGAACAAGAAAGTAGAATACTAATAAAACATAAGGTTTCCACGAAAATACAAACAGAAAAAAATGTTTTGAATTAAGTTGTAAAGAAAGAAAATAACTTTCTTTTAAATGACTTTTATGTAATCATTATTATTAGTTAATTGTATATAATTTGAGTCATATCAAATGTCAAAATATACTACGTGCTTATCTGTGAGAATAACCAACTAATGGATAGATGACTAAAATAACAAAATACCAAAGATTCTGTGAATTTTGTTTCTGCATATGCGCATTTCGACAACTAATGTTTCTTCAGTGCAGAAGATAGGATACATTAACAATACAGTTTAATATTTATTAGTGCAAACCCAATTACAGCAAATGGCTGTGACACAAAATACAAAAATACCCGAGCTGCTTTAATAAACAGTAAACTTTGTTATGTTGTATATATTTTTAAAAGGAGTAACCATTACGATCATATAATTTGGAAAGCCATAATTCAAACAGTGTGGAGTCCGTAAAAAGATTCACCGTGCGAGAGATGTATGCTCTCTATATTTTTCAGTTATGGTGTACTTGTGCGTGAGAGAATTTCTCATATGGATATACTGTTCATACTTTCAACTTTTGGCATTTATTTTGTAATTTCGAAATGTAATCCAGACCACCTGTTTTAAGCCCACATCTCACTATCTTATAACGCCAAGTTTTCTTACATTCGACTTGATGAGTGCCCTGTGTTTGTCTATATGTTGTAATCGTCCACTAGCTTAAGACACTAGTGCTCTTCTCGGGCAAAGGATGACAGTAATTGTAAGAGCACTTTGCCAGTTTAACTGATGTTTGTTGACAATCCCGCACCCATGACCAATGAAGACATGGATGTAGCGTTGCTCGACAATTAGCAAAGAATTCCGCTTAAACCGGTGCTAGGGGCCGTCTTGAACTTGCTATGAGGTATGAGCAAAGCTAATTGTTGCAGGCCTCATGATGACTTCAAGATGAAGAACAACAATAAAAGCGTTGTTCATTTGCTTGTTTTTTACCAGTTATTTGTAGAGACTTTGATCATTTGCATTTACTCCTTATCCTTTTATTCACCATTTAGGCAGAAAGGGGAACTATAGAAAAAGCAGCATACGAAATGAAGCTCTGTATTTTCAACGGGATAGACTTGTGAAAATCACAGTTAATTTCTTTCCAACGCGAGGTAAACTGAGCTGGTGAATACCCTCGGTGACAAATTTCACAAAAGATATAAGAAAAAATTAGAAACAAATATTAATCTGTAAGAGATCACAGACGCTTTGTGTTTTATCTATGTTTAGATTGTTTTTCGATCAAAATAAGATTCCAAAAATGTTTAGTGACCTTGCTGCAATCATTTTATTTTCTTCTCAAAAGTTCTTATCTTTGAATATAAAATATAAATTTTAAAAAGCCATTTTATCTATGTTGCAAACACAATAATGCTATATAGGTCTTGTTGTGATATCTTTTTAAAAAAAAAAAGAGATGGGAGATCTATCCATCTAAAAGTTATGTTTTTTATGTAAAGCTTGGGAAAAAAACTTTTACTAGATAAGCAAGTTTTGGATATGGGGTTTATATTTTAGTGTATTTGGTAGGACAAATAAAGTATGAGCAATGTAAAAAAGATAATATATGTTTCGATTTGTAGAGTACATGTTGATACTGATTGACACATATCGAGAATCATTCAGTACAGGTTCAGACTGACTGAAAATCACAATTCGGAAGTTAAAATCATCACGTTTGTCATATAGCTTAGATTTCAAACGTCCATCTTCATCAATGTATATAAACAGATCTAAGTACGAAGCTGAAGTAGGTGTGTCAATAATTTCAAGCTCATTGGGATAGATCTGGTGTAAATAAATAACTAAATACCGAAGTTACTGTGAATTTTGATTCTGCATATGCGCATTTCGACAACTTATGTCTCTTCAGTGCAGATAAAATCTAAACGTCTAAAATCTAAATATTCCTTGCATTTTGGATTATTAAGAGAAAGTACATCGTCTATGTAGCGGAAGTTGAAATTAAAGGACTGGGCTAAATGTTTTTGTTTTTTCTGTGTTAGCCCTTGTAAAACTTGGCCTCATACGAGAAAAGAAAAAGATCAGCTAAAAGCGGTGCGCAATTATTTCCCATGGGAATCCCGATTGTCTGTTGAAAAACGCGACCTCCAAATTCGACAAAAATATTATCTAATAAAAATTCCAACATCTTGATTACGTCATTCTCCGTGTACTTCTTGTTTGACTCAGTGTGGTTCTTTACAAAATATGTTTTTAGCTCACCTGACCCGAAGGGTCAGTGTGAGCTATTGCCATCACTTGGCGTCCGTCGTCCGTTAAACTTTTCACATATTCATCTTCTCCTCTGAAACTACTAAAGCAAATTCAACCAAACTTTACAGGAATGATGTATGGAAGGTCCTTTACAAAGATTGCTCATTCCGATCCGATAAAAAAACATGGCCGCCAGCGCGGAACTTAGTTTTAACATTGGACCCTATGGGAAAATTGACATTTTCTTCTTCTCCTCTGAACCACTGAAGGAAATGCAACCAAACTTTACAGGAATGATGTACTAAAGGTTCTTAACAAAGATTGCTCATTTTGTTCCGATCCGATAAAAAACATGGCCACCAGCGCGGAACATAGTTTAACATTGGCCCTATGGGAAATTCACATTTTCTTCTTCTCCTCTGAAACCACTGAAGCAAATTCAACCAAACTTTACAGGAATGATGTATGGAAGGTCCTTTATGACGATTGCTCATCTCGTTCCGATCAGATAAAAAACATGGCCGCCAGCGCGGAACTTAGGTTTAACATTGGACCCTATGGGAAAATTCACATTTTCTTCTTCT
>MJUU01056787.1:33606-90526 GCA_002080025.1 Modiolus philippinarum | reverse complement strand
AAGAACAACAATAAAAGCGTTGTTCCTTTGCTTGTTTTTTACCATGTATTTGTAGAGACTTTGTCTCATGTGCATTTACTCCATATCCTTTTATTCACCATTTACGACTGGAGTTTGTCTCTCCTGCAGTGTGGAGTCCGTAAAAAGATTCCCCGTGCGAGAGATGTATGCTCTCTATATTTTTCAGTTATGGTGTACTTGTGCGTGAGAGAGTTTCTCATATGGATATACTATTCATACTTTCAACTTTTGGCATTTTTTTTGTAATTTCGAAATGTAATCCAGACCACCTGTTTTAAGTGCCCACATCTCACTATTTTATAACGCCAAGTTTTCTTACAATCGACTTGATGAGTGCCCTTTGTTTGTCTATATGTTGTAATCGTCCACTAGCTTAAGACACTAGTGCTCTTCTCGGGCAAAGGATGACAGTGATTGTAAGAGCACTTTGCCAGTTTAATTGATGTTTGTTGACAATCCCGCACCCATGACCAATGAAGACATGGATGTAGCGTTGCTCGACAATTAGCAAAGAATTCCGCTTAAACCGGTGCTAGGGGCCGTCTTGAACTTGCTATGAGGTATGAGCAAAGCTCATTGTTGAAGGCCTCATGGTGACTTCATGATGAAGAACAACAATAAAAGCGTTGTTCATTTGCTTGTTTTTTACCATGTATTTCTAGAGACTTTGTCTCATGTGCATTTACTCCATATCCTTTTATTCACCATTTAGGCAGAAAGGGAAACTATAGAAAAAGCAGCATACGAAATGAAGCCTCTGTATTTTCAACGGGATAGACTTGTGAAAATCACAGTTAATTTCTTTCCAACGCGGAGTAAACTGAGCTGGTGAATACCCTCGGTGACAAATTTCACAAAAGATATAAGAAAAAATTAGAAACAAATATTAATTTGTAAGAAATCACAGACGCTTTGTGTTTTATCTATGTTTAGATTGTTTTTCGATCAAAATAAGATTCCAAAAATGTTTTGTGACCTTGCTGCAATCATTTTATTTTCTTCTCAAAAGTTCTTATCTTTGAATATAAAATACAAATTTTAAAAAGCCATTTTATCTATGTTGCAATCACAATAATGCTATCTAGGTCTTGTGGTGATATCTTTTTTTAAAAAAAAAGAGATGGGAGATCTATCCATCTAAAAGTTATGTTTTTTATGTAAAGCTTGAGAAAAAAACTTTTACTAGATAAGCAAGTTTTGGATATGGGATTTATATTTTAGTGTATTTGGTAGGACAAATAAAGTATGAGCAATGTAAAAAAGATAATATGTGTTTCGATTTGTAGAGTACAGGTTGATACTGATTGACACATATCGAGAATCA
This sequence comes from Modiolus philippinarum, assembly GCA_002080025.1. Lineage (NCBI taxonomy): Eukaryota > Metazoa > Mollusca > Bivalvia > Mytilida > Modiolidae > Modiolus > Modiolus philippinarum. The sequence continues at coordinate 89,181 of MJUU01056787.1, read as the reverse complement.
TTCAGTACAGGTTCAGACTGACTGAAAATCACAATTGGGAAGTTAAAATCATCACTTTTGTCATATAGCTTAGATTTCAAACGTCCATCTTCATCAATGTATATAAACAGATCTAAGTACGAAGCTGAAGTAGGTGTGTCAATAGTCCCTTTAATTTCAAGCTCATTGGAATAGATCTGGTGTAAATAAATAACTAAATACCGAAGTTACTGTGAATTTTGATTCTGCATATGCGCATTTCGACAACTTATGTCTCTTCAGTGCAGATAAAATCTAAACGTCTAAAATCTAAATATTCCTTGCATTTTGGATTATTAAGAGAAAGTACATTGTCTATGTAGCGGAAGCTGAAATTAAAGGACTGGGCTAAATGTTTTTGTTTTTTCTGTGTTAGCCCTTGTAAAAACTTGGCCTCATACGAGAAAAGAAAAAGATCAGCTAAAAGCGGTGCGCAGTTATTTCCCATGGGAATCCCGATTGTCTATTAAAAACGCGAACTCCAAATTCGACAAAAATATTATCTAATAAAAATTCCAACATCTTGATTACGTCATTCTCCGTGTACTTCTTGTTTGACTCAGTGTGGTTCTTTACAAAATATGTTTTTTCTTTCCCTACTACTAAGTCAGTGTATCTGCGTTCTCCGATTTTAGTGCAGAAACATTGATGTATTAAATCAAAAATTATTGTTTTCAATTTATTGTGTGGCAGGGTAGTATAAAGAGTAGAAAAATCAAAAGTTTGTATGCTGTGGCAATGGGTAAGACTGCTAGAGGATAGCTGTTCAAGAAGATCTTTAGAATTTTTTTAGAATCCACATCTGATTGACGCGGCTCGTGGAGTAGACTTTATCACAGTAACTTTTCAGGCGATCTCTGACTGCGGTCAATAAAGTAGTAAGGAGCATAGAAAGTGGCTTGGTGGTGCATCTGGAAAACCCCACAATGATTCTCTGTTTGTATGGGTTCTTGTGAAGTTTAGGGACCCAGTAGATGTAGGGGAGCTGATTGTTTTCATCACTTTGATGCCAAAGGATGTTAAAACTGAGTTGTGATTTTCAATAATCTCCTCTCTTGATAATCTCTTAAAAATGTCCTTCACAGACTTCCGGTGTTATCTTGTCTATGTTATACTTTCGTCATTAAATATGTTACCCTTTGACTTATATACAAATGGCCCGGGTTTTTGCGATTGTCAGCACATTTTCAAAAAGTCCTAACTTTGATAATATCATTTTGAATTCTATCGTTTTGTAATTATTCGCCTTAATCTTGTTTTCCAACTGCACTCTCAATAAATACACAGTGGATTCAATATAACGGTACAGACCAGCTTTGTATGTCAAAACCCACAATAAAAAACTGAAGTAATATTTAAAGAAACGAGAACTTTTTTTTTGTCTTTTTTTTCGGAAAACCGATTTTATTTGAAAACACGAAATATCTAAATCTAAGAAAAATTTGTTTTAAACCTAAGGAGTATCTCCCTCCTGCACAGCTTTGGCCTTAGCTGGTTTTGGCTTTCCTTTTTTGGATATTTTTTGTAATTTGTTCTCTAAAACATTTTACACATCCTTCGGTTTATGGATTTCCAAATGTTTACATTTGATCTGCACAATAAGAAATATATTCACAGTAACTTCGGTATTTTGATATTTTATTGTTATAATCCTTCTTCAATCTTACAACTTCTAAACATTAACTGGGTATTAGGCCAGTGGCAAGTTTATGATTCCTGTAGACACAACTATATCTCGACCATAAAACATAAACTAGCCAATGTTGACATAACTTTTATTTGAATTATTGTGCCGAAATCAAAAAACAATGCAGGTGGTAACGTCACCGGTCAGTTATCACCGACCGGCATGTAAATTCGAAGACTTTTGACTTTTGACGTCACAATGACGTCTTTCATTGAAAAACCTTTGATGAATTATTTTTAACTAATGTAATAAAGAAATCATCTACTGAAGCAATATATTCATAATTATCGAGTTTCAGCCCTAGGCTATTCATTAGCTGTATCTATGTCTACTGGTAACATTTACATACTGTGATTTCCCGTTTGACATCCTGTCTGGAATTAATTTTCTTGATTCTATAAATGTCATGCGCTTAGAAAACACATGATATAGCATAATATCCTCTGGCTCTGCGTAGTGAAATTTAAAAGTCTGATAAAAGGCTATGAGAATTTTTTTTGCTTGACAGATCAAAATACAGATAGTATTTGATCACTAAGAAACGTGATAATTATTAGAAATCGTTATATAACATGTTCATTAGAAAGAGAAGAATATTGAGATTTTTTTCCGTAAAATGCAACCTTATGTTATAAATACTCATGCTTATTTTGGTATCTTGACCATGAAAAACGCAAGTTACGATGTATGAAAGTGGTTCTATAGAGAAATCTATATGAAAGGATGTACAGTAAATGTATATTACACAAAGTCACTACAAGTACATGATGTAACGAAGCAATTGAACAACGCTTTTATTGTTGTTCTTTATTTTGAAGCCACCAAGTTCCGGTTTGAACGGAATTTATAACTAAATGTCGAGCAACGCTACATCTTTCCTTTTGTTCATGGATGCAGAGTTGTCAATAACTATAAAATTAACTGGCAAAGTGCTCTGACAACTTCTGTCATCCGTTGCCCGTGGAAAACTTGTGGAAGACAAATATAACATAAAAACAACCACACGGCTGTTTTCGAGTCAGTTGCAAGAAAACTTGGCATAATAAATCAATGAGATGTGGGTCCTATAAACAGAATGGTAAGATTATCTGTGGGAATAAAAAAAGATAAAAAAACATGCCAAAATTTGGAAGTAAGATAGTGTTTTCATTTGAGATATTCTATCAAGAACAAGTACGCCATTATGTTTAGAGAGGATACATCTCTCGCACGTTGAATGTTCACTGTATATATATGGAATATAGGACATTTTGTTTTTGATACGGACTTTATCACGGCCAGTATCAAGTGAGCCCGTCAGGGCGAGATGATGCGTTACGCCGTGAAAAAGTCCGTATCAAAAACAAAATTTCCTATATTCCTTTTATCGGTAATTCACAAAATAATAAATAGAACTCTAAAAGAAATTGTAATAAGCTGAAATTTCTATTTAAGCATATTTAATGTATTGTTTATTGCAATGATTTAAATGCATTCTTCATTCAACTTCTTACGCGTATGAACACGACAAAGAGTACAAAACATGACGTCAGCATAGCAACCTGCACGTGACGCCTTCACAGTGACCCGATATTTTCCTGATAGTGTCCAGTTTGGTGATACTGAGAATATCAGTCCCTGTAGATCAAAGGAAATTCGTTCAAATTACCGATAAATTTAGCTAGCAGTATGGAAGTAAAGACTGTCAATGTATAAATCACAAATTTCAATACATATCAATTAGATCTATATCATATTATAACACTGTTGCCATTGTCGCTATAAAAGTATTAACTAAGGATTAGACAGATTATCTTAAAAAAGAAAGCTATCCTTCAGTTGGAGAGTATCGTAATCGTACAAGACTAACATCAGTCGAGTCATCGAATCTGAATTTTCATTTGCAGTTTAACGATCGACATGCGCTTTCATTTATGGAGCAAAACTGTGTTCATATTTTTTTTAATCTGCTGTTATAGAGATTTCATGTTAGTAAGAATTTTCAGTTATAATTTTACTCAATGAATGGAATGCACCAAAGAATCAGTTCATAAGTTATGTATTACAGTATGATATAAAATATAGATGAGATTGATCTTTTCGTTTCTCAATTCCTCCTTATTTTAGTTCGTCTGAGAGTCAGTTCTTCTGAATTTATAGAGTGATTCATTTATTTAACTATTTTAACAAGTGTGAATAAATGATATGTAGTTTTATTTTGTGTAATTAAATAAGCAGCAATACAGTAATATTATCATCACCAAATGATATTTTGTAATTCAAAAATTATGGTTATAGGGTCAGCAGTGTAACTGAATTGGCTTTTATTCGTATTTTGTTTTACTACTGGGAAACTGGAAAAAAAGGTGTTGTGGGTACCCAAAACCCGGTTTAATACGAACACCGACTTTTGCTACTGCCTGTAGTAAGTCCGTCTGTCTCGAGTCTTTATCGTTTTTACCTTTGATTTGTCTTATTTGTGTCTTTCTTGTGCACTGTCCTGACAGATTATAGCTTGTAATTGTCAGTCATTGTAGATCGTTCCTGTTATCTCTCTTTATTTCATGTATTTTTGTAATTTCAGGCCTCTTGCAAACGTACTAGAAGGTTATGGTGGAGAAACAGGAACACCTTTATTACCAAACCAACCACAGCCAACATTATAATTAACTTAATGCAGCTATAAAAATAACCCTTGAAACTGTTTCCGATCAGTTTGTGAACAAATGGCAATTGTGTCCGAAAATAGCGTTTTTAATGGTAGGTTAGATGATCCTAAAGGTATGCGTGCAATGGGAGAATGTATTAGATTATTGATAGCAGTGTTGAGGATATTATTTACTGTTTCCTGACAAATTCTCAAAGGCTATTAAAAGAATAGAATTATTGATTGAAGAATGAGACATAAATTGACATGGAAACTGACTTTTGTTTGTTGCTTCTTCAACGACCCAACGATGCACTTACATCACAGCACTATAATCTGAAAAGTGCTACTTCAAATTTGACTTTATTAAAACACAAATGAAGTTAACAGACCGATAATTACTTTGCTTTATTATTGTTAACAGCTGTAATAATTAATTACTTATAATGATATTTATCTAATTCATATCTATAACATCAGCATTGACTAGCCCTTTGGTTATAAACTGTTTGTAAAAGCTATATATGAAGAATCATAAGAAAGTGAAAATCACGGTGAAAACAGACAGTAATATTTCATAGAGTTGCCAAAAAATTGTGTTGGGTCCTGTATAATACCCAATGTGAAAATTTAAATGATTTACACTTCATAAGGTAATGTTTGCGTATACATGTAGGATGTACATTTTGGTCTAAAATATAAACATAATTTTTTAATGATACAATGGGCAAATAATGTAACATTTGAATACTATGTGAAGGAGATATAATGGGCAAGTAAGATGTCATGAAAAAGAATCCACAAGCCGGAGGCGAGTGGATTGTATATCATGAATGGACACTTGGTCATTGTTGCTCTTACTTAAACCATTGTTGAGACATTTATGTAATCACGGGGATTATCGGCTATCTAATTACTACATTATATGCTAGTAATATATATTATGGTAAATGAAAGGATATGGAGTTAATGTACATGAGACAAAGTCTCTACAAATACATTTTAAAAACAAGCAAAAGAACAGTGTTTTTATTGTTGTTCTTCATCTTGACGTCACCATTAGGCCTTCAACATACCTCACGGTAAGTTAAAAACAGTCCTTAGTATCGGTTAGAGTGGAATTCTTTGCTAATTGTTGAACAACGCTACATCCATGTCTTTCCTGGTCATGTTAGTATAACAGATTGATTTTAAACGATTTATAATATCATTATAAATTAAATTTCTCAATTGTGGTTTATGAATATTTCAATATGAATCTGAAAGACATTTTAATTTAATAACAATTGTTGGTAAATAGTGTTGAACCTCTAAATGTTATGAAAGAAAAATGAAGACTTGAGAAAAATGTAAGTTTTGATTGTATAAGGAAATATTTTCTGTAAAAAAACATATTTATATATCTTTTAAGCTTAGTATACCCGAGGAATTATGGGTTTTATTTGTTGATCTGATCATTTTTCTGATTAGAAATATATAGAAAGGAATTGTTATGTTGAATATAATATAATATAATACAGAATCTTAAAAAGGGGTCTGTATTCAACGAGGTGTACGTTTTCAACAGGTCATATATATGCACTTTGTAATCATTCTGAAAGAGATTATATTAAGAGACTTATCAAAAATCTTTGAAAGCTGGTTTGTTATTTGAACCACGTTTATTTAAAATTATGGAACGTTTTAAACAAGTAAACGCAAAAGCAGGAACATAGTTTCAGTAACGAAAAGTGTGCGTTTTTCTATGTCCAAAAATGTAAAATCGATGTTTTTATAGAAAAGGTTGAATTGAAAATTGAGTGTATTTAAGGAACATTTCCGAGTAGTCATCAGATATATATTTTAAATCCAGTTGTACTAAGGACATATCAGAGTGGTGATATTGGCAGCGTCTACAATACATTACATTACCTACTAACGAGGGTTTGAAACATCCGATTCCAAGTAACCTAATTGTGCAAATATACATTTTCCTCGGGACGTTTATAATCTTTAAAATGGGGATAACAATACAGGAAATGCCGTGGATTCTTAAAGAATCCACAATTAATACAATAGAATGACGTCACTAAATTAGTTTAATTCTATGTACTGTAAGTATTTAAACATATTGATTATACATATATGTTGACCTGTTTTGAACAGAAATAATATATCCTTTCGTAAGGAAACATTTTTAGCAAAGCTGTAAAAAGAACAAAATCAATTTATATACGATTAACAATGGTCAAAGCCGAAACAGTTAAAAAAAGGCTGTCAAGTCAAATCTGATATAAAAGTTAAAATTGAAATCAGTTAGGTATAAGCTCTCTTATCAATAGTAATCAATGGCTTTGGGTTTCAGAATGTTATCATTAAATTGGTAAATGAAAGATAGTGTGAAATTACAACGAATGTGTGTTTTTGGCTTTCATTAGTACATTCTGTTTATGTTAAGTATCGTGGTTGTGATTTGGTTATGATGAATAGATAGACTGTTAATGAGTGTTTACTGATGAGAGAGAGAGAGACTGTTCATGTGTATTCTTGATACGATTTGTTAAATTCATTTCCTCATAATAATGTTTCTTGCTAATTATAAATGATCATCTTAAATGAGATCTGTTATTTTGTTATTCAGAAATACTTATAAATATTATCAAATAATTAAATTATTTTTGCATTTCATTTGAATAAAATTCTATAGCCTCTAAGCAGTAAAGGATCTTAAGACAATATATCAGAGTCAGAATCAGAAAAGTTCAAAACAACCGTTAAAAACAGTAAAAGTTTAAAGCCGTGGTTAAGTAAAAATTTTGTGAAAGGTCATGCTGCACAATCAATACTTTAGGTTTTATTTCCTCTAAACGTCAATTGAAAAAGGTCTAAGGTGCATTAATTAAAAAGAACCAATGTGCATGCCTTGCGAAGACTATATACGTATGATTTCAGGTCCAGAATGATAAAAATCTCAGCAGCCCATTTTCAGCGTACAAATATATTTCAAGAATTATATTTTTCTATTTACACTTTAAATTCTTCGGACTTGGTCTATCAGATAAATGGACAAATTTATATTCGGACCATTTCGAGATACTGATTATCTTGAAATATTCAAGGAATGATCGAAAAACGCAGTAGATTGCGAATGTGCGCAGCGCATGATTGGATTACAGCGTTTTTCGATCATGAGTTTAATCATTTCGATGATCAGAATCTATGATTATTACTGTTTTTGTTATATAGTTCTACTCCCAAATTAAATGATTTTATTTAAGATTCACTTCAGGAACTACGTTATCGATGTTGATATATTCCAAGAGTGAAATTGTGGAAAATAATTTCGCAGTTAAATATCAGTTTATTTCAATCTTTCAACACAGTTTAAACACCACGAGTTGGTTGGATAATTTTGAAGAAGCATCTTAAAGGCATTGTAGTTAAAGCACTTTAGTAAAAAGGCGACCTTTCTAAATATCTTCTATTAGCAAAATTCATTTTGAAAAATGTTCATATATTTTTTATTCATGCAAAAAATTTTAAATATAGGAAATATACATTCATGTTTATAAAAAAATTGGCTTAAATTAACAATGAAGGAATATGGAGTAAATGCAAATGAGACAAAATCTCTGCGAATACATGGTAAAACCAAGCAATGGAACAACGATTTTATTGTTGTTTTTCATCTTGAAGTCACCATGAGGCCGTCAACAATGAGAATTACTCATACTCAATAGCAAGTTCAAGACGGCCCGTAGCACCTGTTTGAGTGGAAGTCATTGCTAATTGCTGAGCAACGCTACATCCGTGTCTTTTTTGCCTTTGATCCATCAATGCGCGATCGTCAACAAACATAAACTTAACTTGCAAAGTATTCTTACAATCGCTGTCATACATTTTCCGACTTAAAGACTAGTAGAAGACGATTATCACATTCAAACAACCACAGGGTACTCATCGAGCCCATTGCAAGAAAACTTGGCATAATAAAATAATGAGACATGGGCATAATAAAACAGGTGGTCAAAAAACAATTTTAAATTACAAAAAATAAAAAGCCAAAAACTTTAAAGGGTGATAGTGCATCCATATGAGAAATTCTCTCAAGAACAAGCAAAACATAACTGAAATGCATATAGAGCATACATCTCTCTCACTGGGAATCTTCTTACAGACTCCACACTGCAAGAGAGACAAACTCCGGGCTAAAATTAACAATGAAGGGATATGGAATAAATGCAAANTTATAAACCAAGTGCTGGTAGGTTTACTAAATTATTATTGCATTCTTAGCGAATATATATTCTGTGTTGCATAATTATGTAATATAGCCGGTGGTTAACAGTCCATATCATATACCAAATCTGATATTGCCATAAGAGACTGCCTCGTTCTGAAATATCCATATCAGCCCGGTTATATGGCTATTTCAGCCCGGGAGTGATGACAACTCCTTATTGGAAGTATATAATATACAGACTGTGACATGGTATTTTCCATATCAGCTTGGTTATCATCCCTCGACCCATATCAGGCTGATATGGGAGTCTCGGAATGATAACCGTGCTGATACGGAAAATGCCATGTATTAATCTCTATTAATTACAACACCATCAATTGTTACAATACAGTAATCACATTGTAAATGCCAAAGCAATACGACTTTATTTCTAAAATTTGTTTGCATCCTCTTAAAATGCATTTTTTCTTGTCCATTTGTCCTTAAACGATATTACACCATATAATGTATAAAATAGCCAAAAATACATATAGTTTCGATTATTAGACACAAAGATACTATATATTGTAATGGCCAAATATATATATATATTCAAAACAGAAGAAATGTAACCTAATCGGCAAATCTCTGATGTGTTTCGATACATGACATGTGTTTACAAGTGATATTTTTTTATGCAATTTTTGGTTTTCGCACTTTTCTCAACCTACACATGACTATTTAGCTCCTAGTTCGTAGTTAAAACAATCAGGGAAAGTGCAAAAAAATCAGACCGTACTACAACTCTTTCCTTTTCCGTCTCCGAGCTTGGTTAACAGTTTATCATATGCCCCACTTTGTTCTCATTGCAAAGGATCGGCCAGTATATGCTTACGTAAAGCAGACGATGTTAAAGACCAAACCAACTATTGTTTATACGCATATCGCAGCGCATTGTCATTGTTCTGTAAGACGTCTATGACGTCGCACCGTGTGGAAGATCAGCAGAGTACGTCGGTGATGAAAAGTTAAAACAATTTTGAAAAAAAGTAATCGAATTACAAAAATATAATTTATATCTAAATAAGGTGGAACAATCTTAAATTCAAATTCTTTGTTGTCAGAAAACATTAAATGTTTGTGACAAACAAATGAACACCTCATCGTTTACTTTTGTATACATATGAAAAAAAATGCAATATTCCTGTGTTATTGTACGAGCCATCGACCATTCACCAAATATACAAATTATTCGTCTTGGTGTCCTATGATTGAAATAATTTGTAAAATAGCCACACCTTTTTCTCATAAACCAGCGTCGGTTAGAGGAATGTAGGGTCTGTACTTCGATTCACGGACGAGGTGAAAAACTGCATGGACCCAATTTTCGGCTCTTACACCATTTGCAAGGATGGTCTCAAGGAACGACACGTAGCACGTTAAACACTTTTCATATACTAGTATTTCGGCAAGGTCCAAAACACTTAAAAATGTAAATTGCCCAAGGTCGGCGAATCTCTACAGGTACTCCGGCTTCCTCCCGGGCCACTAAAACTGACCTTCACGACATAGCTGAAATACTGCTGAAAACCCATCCAAACCAAAATAGAAAAAAAAATTTAAAAATGTAAACCGCAATAGTCTTGACTTTCTATTTGAAAACTGGTCAACTGGTATGGTTTCGATTGTGCCGTATGCAGGGGGTGTATGACATTTGCGACGATTTTTTTTTAAGTGTGAACAAATAATAAAAATCGGCACAAATGGAAGAAATAATCGACGCAAATGAAAGAAAAAATCGGTGCAATTGAAAGCAAAAATCGACGCAAAAGAAAACTCCGGTATGCAGATATGAAATGTCCAGTAAAATGTATGCAATGGTGCAAATAATAATATTAAAGACCATTATAGGGACACGTGCACAACATTTTATTTTTGAAGGGGCCTAGGATTTTTTATGCGGATCTTACAATTCTTTATGCCCGCTTTTTTTTATTGGACAGTCATTAGGACTTAGGAGAGGAAACGCTTAGCTGATATTTTATATTTTCCTTATATTTGTTTATTTCATTATGTTTTTGTTTTATACATATATATTAAGTTTGTGTGTCTTGTATGTTTTTCTAATTAGTTTACTTTATGTCTATAGGATGGTGTTTATTTCGCTGAACTTGATTACTCTTGATTTAGGGGGCGACTCCGACCTGGCGTTGGGTTGTTATTACTCCCCTTTGGGTCCTTTTCTCTTTGGCACATTCCCCGTTTCCCTTCTTTTTTCTATTGTATTGCCATAACCAAAATAGGTTCTATGTCTGCAATTTTGAATAAAATAACATATATTTTTACACCCCAAAAAAATCCGTCCTTTGGTCCGTGTGTCCTTAATTTTTTTTTAAGGAGCTTATCTCGAAAGCCCCATTATATCTTATATGGGAAAAGCCTTTTACAATTTGGAATAACCTTTTGCATTTTTGAGCAAAATAAATACGTTTAAATCAACCCCGTTACAAATACTACTAGAATGTTAGCTGCCACATGTTTTCAGATTGGCGGAAACTGATTCTGAACTTTAAAAAAAAGTTTATAATATTTTTTGATTTCTCGAAAGCCCTTCAAAATCTTAGAATTTTAAATGTATTTTAGAATGTTAGTAACTATGAATACATGTTATTGTCTAGGTTTTCTTGTTTTATTTAGATTGATTCCTCATAATTTGTAAAAAAGGTTTAAGCACGTTTTTTGGGTTACCTATTTCGCAGCCAATACCGTTAAATTGATCGATGGTTATTTGAAACAATCTTAGTAACTATAAGAACTAATATCAACCTTTACTAGGGCCTTCACTGAAAAAATCGAGGGAGGGATAAAGGATAAAAGAACCCTTCCCTCCTCCTTCTACACAAAAGCCCCGAACTTAAAGTCCAATATTGAAGTCTGGTTCTTTGGACTTTTCAATTTTCCCTAATTTGGAGAGCATTTTTGTTTTTTTTTTTTTTTTGTTCAAAATATTTTTACTAAGCGCGAAGGGAAAACAAATTTCATTTTTTTAATTGTTGTATCAAAGGACAAAAATGATAAAATCAAGCATATGAAATATATCAAAGGTCTATTATTATTAGAGCAACATCTTCATAAATAGTAATGATGTACATTATACTATATACAAAGAAATGAGTCAAAAGCGAAAATCCCGAGATAATAACTTTCAAGTCCCGAATGATCAAGAAAATATACTGCTCCATTTCCATAGTCCCCAAAAATACAATGAAATTTTTGGAATCCTGATAAAGGGGTGGTAAATCCCGAATTCCTGCGGAATAAACTAGTTGATTCATCTGTTCTTATATCTTGAGTAATCCCATGAAGATTACAAAAAGAATATCCTGGACAACACAGGAAAACATTTGAAACAAAAAAATGTAAAAAAAAATAATGTAACACCTTATTTTTTTTTCTTTAGTTTATCCTCAAATCACGCTAAATGGAAGAAAAATGTAACACCTTCTTTTTCTTTTATTTATCCTCAAATCACGCTTGATGTAAAAAAAAATATTGCAACACATCATTTTTCTTTTCTTTAACCTCAAAATACGCTTATTAATAAGAAACTGTCCATAAAGTACACCACAGTACAAAAAATAATTGATTTTTAGATTATTGCATCGGTGTTCATTATCGATACTCTAACTGTCGACGTCTATAATTGTGATGTCATCTTCGTTGAAAGACAAAAATCAAGCGACGTGTGGTGGAAAAAGCCAATTTTTGTCGTTATATTCCATTATATCTTTCTGATGAGTTCGGTGACCTATTTAGGGCTTACTATATGGTGTGAGGTTTCTCACTGTAATGAAGACCATATGGTGACCCCTAGATGTTTTGTTTTGGGTCGTTTTAACCTGGATATGGGATGTTGTCTCCTTGACATTTATCCCATTTCCTTTCTTTTTCAAATTGTTTTTATTTCCTTATTCTAATTATAACACAAACAACTTTACATGCTCTGAAAATATGAGAAAATAATCAACAGCAGAATTTTTACAATTCAATAGAAAAGAAAACGAAAATGTCTAATATTTTGCGCGGGAAAGTAATTAAGCGTTAAAATAATGATCATTCTTCATTCAAAAGTTTGTTCTTTAATAGAAATAAAATCTATGGACTTACCGGAGTATAATACAGAAATCCGTTGGCAATTTCAACTATTTTTACCGAAATGGCAAGGGTTTGAAGTTAACCTGGTCATTTCTCCATCTGCCGAATTTAGCTACTTTTCACGGCGCCATAACAACAAAACTTATTCGGTGACCTATATTTTTTATTCATGAAAATTGCCTTGAATACCTTGAAGAATGGTTATGCCAAGTTTCATGAAAAAATCAACAGCAGCAATGAATAATTGGTTTGGTCTTTAAATAAGGTCGAATCGGCCTAAGTCGTGATGGGTGCAATTTCGATGTGGAATCATTTTTAAATCGATGATGAATTCTAAACAACAAAGCCCCCCTCCCCCCCCCCCTGTAAAAACAAATTTATTAGGGCATTCCTGTAAAAATAGTATGTGTTGCATTCGACACATCACGATATAACACATTTTCTTGCTGAACACCAAATAATTTATTGACATATCATTGTATCAATTTTCAAGTTTTTTGCTATGTTTCACGAAGAATTGGACTTGAAACTGCTAAAAATCTGCAAATTTCGACTTGAAATTATTAATTCTGCTGAAACAAAAAACATGGCAAAATAGCTAATATTGCTTAAATCAAAAAAAATTATATGCAAAAGAATAACAACAACTCACTTCCGAACAGCCACCAGTCTGTTTTTTCTTCCGTTATCGCTTTATCACAGTTAAAGAAATCCGAATGGCTGACTGAATAATTTTTAAAAACACAAGAACACATTGCACTGATCTGCAAAAAAAAATGCTCATTATAGTAGATTTCTTCAGTTTCGAGATACGAGTTTTTTATTTATTTTTTTTTTTTTATTATTTTTATTTATTTATTTATTATTTTTTTTTCATTTTCTCATATTTCTTGAAATTGGTTGTATGCAGAAGATTAACGTTAGCTGAATACACAAATGACACACTATGCCAAGGCAACATGTATTTACCAAAAGGCAGCAAAGTTTAAACCACGGGATGCATGAAAACTGATAGAAAACAAAAACCTTTCAGGATTAAGATGAAAATGAAAGTCAAAATCGGATATGAAAGCTGCTTGCACCACTTTTTTATTTATTGAAATACAGAATTTTCGAAAATGATATATCCCATGTTTCAGAATAAAATCGGCTTTTCGGACAGCGCCGATATATGAATTGAAAACAAAAATCAGTTTAGTTGACTCTTTTATGCACGATGATGTTGTTGATTTCTACAGCTTTAATGGCAAAAACAAACGATTTTAGTCAGTCAGGTATGAAGACTAATCGACATGACAGCCTGTTCCATTTTTAGCTCTTTATTATTGTCACTGGATTAATGCCGGGCTACGTAGAGAATTATGATACGTTACCTTAAATTTGTATATAAATGACCCGTTACATAGATAGGTACATTTTTCAAATGGCACATTCCCCATCTTTTGTGTATGAAATTGCTGAATATTTTCAAAGCAACCTAAAAAAATTTAAAAATAATCATTAAATAAATATACATTCAAATTATACTGAAATGAAATATTTGCAAGCAACCTCTTACGTAGAAGCAGATTAAAAAAATGCAGTCAGACTTCATGTTAAACTCAATTTCGTAACTGCATATAAATTTTCATTGTCCTATCGTATCCTGCAATTCGATTGGTTAATGTGCAAGTAACCAGATCATATCATATCATTGTTGTATAAAAGCCACAACATTGAAATAATTTTATAAAAAGAAGCATTTTTACAGAACAGCAGTTCACATTCGCTTTGCATCTCCTTTATCCCCTTCGTATAATACCCCAGGGGATATAAACGCAGATATTGGATATAATATATTATTTCCCTTGCACAAGGGAGATAAACAACTGCAGTCGATTACCGAAGTAACAAATGAGTGGTATAAGCAAAAATCGAAGTCCCTACATATGGCCAATACGAGAGCACAAAATACAATGACGTTAGATAGTTACAAAACAAAGAAATAAAAAAAAAACAACATTCAAATTAAAGGCACTCGCGGTGTGAACCCTTTTTAAACTTAATGACATCAGGCAATTCGGATAGGTAAGCATGTCCTGCGCTGCTAACATCACCCGTCACACTGTAAGTGCGTCAATCTAGGAAAAAGTCAAAATGGGTAGATCCAAATCCGGGAAATGGTGAATCTAGCTGAAAATATCCGCTTTCATTTAGGAAACTGACACGTGATATATTTCTATGATGTTATGGTGATGGCCATAGATTTTCTGGAGGGGTGAAACTAACATAGGCTGAACAAATCTCTGACTTAAAAGCTTTTGGGACAGTTGAAAAAATCACTGTAAAAATTACATACTCGACAGTAACGACTCAACTGTGATATGTACACTCCATAGGCTGGAGAGGTAGGTATATTGCTGCTAAGAAAGAGAAAGTTCACAATCGGGAAGTTAAAATCATCGCCCTTGTCATATAGCTTAGATTTTAAAGACCCATCTTCGTCAATATACAACAAAAGATATATGCACGAATCTAAAGTAGGTATATGTATAATTAGTTTCTTTATTTCAAGCTCATTGATAAAGATCTGATGTAAACATTCCAAATATTTTGTATTAAGAGAAAGTACATCTTCTATGAAGCGGAAGCTGAACTTAAAGGACTGTTTCTTTGTGTTAGCCCTTGTTATAACTTGGTCACATACGAGTAAAGGAAAGGCTCAGCTTAAAGTGGCGCAAACATTAATTCCTATAGGAATCCCTATTGTTTGTTGGAAAACGAGACCTCTGAGTTCGACAAAAATATTGTCGTAAAAATATTCTAACGTCTTTCATTACTACTCAAAAGTTGCATCTTTGTTGTCCGTACTAGTGAAGAAACATGATGTATTAAATCTGAAATTACTGTTTTCAGTTAATTTTGTGGCAAGGATGCATAACAAGTAGAACAATCACAAGTTTAAGTACATCGGCAAACGAATACCGAAGCAAGAACGAGGAAAGGGGAAATTCTAAAATCATAAATCCAAAATCACGGCAATTCACAGCAACACGAATTGAGACAGTATGAGAAAGACAAAACAAATAAACAAAAATGAACAAGAACGATACAAAACTAAAGCACTAGCAGTGTGAACCCCTATAAAAACTGAGGTATCATCAGGTGCTCCGGAAGGGTAAGCATGATCTGTTCCACGCGTGGCACCCGTCACACTGCCAGTGAAAAGTCTGGTTTTGTCACAGTCGGTGTTAGTCAGTCCGGTAACAAACTCTGGATCTACCCGAAGATATCTGTTCTCATTTGTGAAACAGAAACATTGTAATAGTCTGTCAAATCGTGGTGACGACCGTAAAACTTCTGTAGCGACAATTGCAACAGTGACTGAACATACCCTTGATGTATACGTTTTTGAGACAGTAATTTCGCTCTGTTGACAAAATCGCTGTACAAACTACAGGCACGGAAATAGCGAATGAGTTGTGAAATGTACACGCCATATGCCGGAGAAGTGGGAATATTACTGCTCAAATACGGGAAGTTCACTATTGGAAAGTCGAAATCATCACGCTTGCCGTTAAGTTTTGTTTTCAGACGTCCAGAGTTGTCAGTGTAGAGGTATAGGTCCAGGTATGATGCTGATGATGGTGTATCAGTGATCTCTTTAATTTCGAATTCATTTGGGCATATAAGATGAAGGTTATCCTTAAATTGAGGATTGTTCAATGAAAGAACATCATCTATATAACGGAAACTGAAATTAAAGGATTTGGCTAGCTTATTGTCTTTTTTCTTAACTAGCCCTTGTATGAACCTGGCTTCATACGAATAAAGAAACAAATCTGTTAAAAGTGGCGCACAATTAGTCCCCATAGGTATTCCTATTGTCTGCTGGAAAACTTGCCCTCCAAATTCTACAAATATGTTATCAATCAAGAATTCCAGCATTGCAATGACATCCTCCTCTGTATACTTTTTGTGTGAATCAGTGTGATGTTTAACAAAATAGGCCCCATCTTTACCTATAACTAAATATGAATATTTTCTTTCACCCTTTTAAGTACAGAAAGACTGATGTATTAAATCCCGGAGTGCTGACTTTAAGGTCATTGCAATTGGTGAGACTGGTTTAGGATATCTGTCAAGGATATCTTTGGAATTAAAATTCACATTTAATTCACGCCGCTTGTGTAATACGATTTATCACAGATTTTCTTCATGTCATCTCTGACTGCGGTAAACAAAGCACTTACGAGCTCTTAAAGAGCTTTAACGGGGAATTTGGGGAAATAATAATTTGTTTACGCGATGGAATCATTTTTCCCGAAGGGGTCGGCTGAGAGAAACATTATTTATCAAAGGTTAGCAAATCTTCGTATCTCCCTAATGCATGGTAGTGCGACAGTGTTTTACCAGCAGACTAGGCTCCTTGAGCTAGCCGGCAGTTTAGCGGCAAGCACTCTTTGACCCATCTTTCAAAATTACGTTTTGTTCCCCCATTTTTCCTTTCTAGATTGCNTGCCCTCCAAATTCTACAAATATGTTATCAATCAAGAATTCCAGCATTGCAATGACATCCTCCTCTGTATACTTTTTGTGTGAATCAGTGTGATGTTTAACAAAATAGGCCCCATCTTTACCTATAACTAAATATGAATATTTTCTTTCACCCTTTTTAGTACAGAAAGACTGCTGTATTAAATTCCGGAGTACTGACTTTTAGGTAATTGCAATTGGTGAGACTGGTTTAGGATATCTGTCAAGGATATCTTTGGAATTAAAATTCGCATTTAATTCACGCCGCTTGTGTAATACGATTTATCACAGATTTTCTTCATGTCATCTCTGACTGCGGTAAACAAAGCACTTAGGAGCTCTTCAAAAGCTTTAACGGGAAATTTGGGGAAATAATAATTTGTTTACGCGATGGAATCATTTTTCCCGAAGGCATCGGCTGAGAGAAACATTATTTATCAAATGTTAGCAAATCTTCGTATCTCCCTAATGCATGGGAAATAAATGTTTTATTTAACTGCTCCTTTTGAAATGTACAAATCATTGGCGGATTCAGACGGAGTTCCCTCCCCTTCAGAAGAATTTGTTAAATTTTCTGCAAAATTCAGGCAAGAATTGACAGAAAATCATCTGGATTCCCCCTTTCTTGCGGGAACCCAATCGAAATACTCCCTTTTATCAAAGGTTGGATCAGCCGGTAAAAACATAATCGAGTAAGAAACCCTCACATTACACTTCATTTAGGAACATGTTTGCAGTTACTGTTCTATTTGTTGATTTTTGAAGGACATACCACTTAATAAAAAGGAAGGAAAGGACAAGTCTAAAAACTTCAAACGTGACATTACTTTAGAAAAGTACTTTATAAGTCATAAAATAATAATTTTCTTTAAACCCCGATTGACTTAAATAACAGCAACATTTTTTTATCCTGGCTGTTATTTGAAAACTAATTCCCTAACCGAAACTCCACCCCAGCGTCGTCTGGTTGGTGCCTCTGAACATATAAATCAACTGCTATCATTTACCGATGGTGTGAGAGAAGTAAAATATAGAGATTCCCGTTGTTTCACCAAGCAGAGATGAATGTAAAATATAACCTTATTTAAATGTTCTTTTTTTCAAATATTGTTTAGGGTTCTTTCGTTGTTATTTCATCCTTAGTTTTTGTAAGTTTATCCTGTTGACGTTTCGTTCTTCTTAAAAAAACTCGACTTGATATTACGGTAACAATATGTTTGATCTGTCATCTATCGTTATTGATAATGCAAAATAGTCTTTGTTTTTGTTCACAATTATAATTAATAAAAAATAAACCAAACTTTTGCCTTTCCTAGTGTGCAAATGTGCATTTTAAGCTTTTAAGAAACGGATGACAGTGATGCAAAAGCACTCTGTCAGTTGCTTTTATATTTGTTGACAACCCGCACCATGAGAAAAAAAGGAACATGCGTGTAGGCATTTAGCATTGAATTTCGCGGTATTCGGTGCTAAGGGGCTTATAGAACTAACTTACTTTGAGATATGAGCAAAAATCATTGTTGTAGGCCTCGTAGTGAATTCAAGATGAAGAAAAGCAATAGAAGCGCTGTTTTGATTTGTGGTTCTACTAGGTATTTGTAAAGACTTTTTCTCGAATGCATTCACTCCATATCATTTTATTGTTTATTTGATTCGAGTAAATAAATTAAAATATCATATCTATGCAGTGATCACGAAATCATAGAAGAACTGTACTGAAATAATTCTGTATAAATCAAACGTACATAGTTACAGAAATGATACTACAAATGTAACAACAGAAGGACTCAAAAGCTTCATAGAGTCGTGAAAAGGTATGAGTGACCCGCAAATTAATCCTGCCTGCAAAAAAAGTCTTACAATTATACGCTATTGCAAGTACTATTTCATAATCTATAGCATTGAAACTGTTATGTGCTGTTGAGTCTAGATTATACGATAAATGTTTCCAGAATGTTCGACAGTTCAATTAAATTGCTTTTCCAAAACAGTGTACATATAATCATTTGAATTTAAAAGAATTCATATTTTTTTTATTCTGCATTTATAAGTGAAGTGATTTTCTTGTCCATCGATAATTTTTGTCCCCATGTCGGCCAGTCATTCTTATTTATGATCACATAAATGCTCGAAAATACAATCCATACTTTCCAAGAAAAAAAATGTAGTAAAGGTCAGGTACAGGGATCTGAACAAAATGGCTAGGGCACCTATTTCTCTAATGCACAAAATGTTCCTTTTTGTAATTAGTAATCTTCACGACTTAATTATTTATAAAACAAGGATAATGTATGATATGCCATATATGTGCATTGTACTAAATGATATGAAGAAATAAATTATTGTTTTACCTTCAATGGAAATGAAATCTGATATAGCTTTTATTTCTCCAATCCAGTATCTTTTTACGCCAGGAGAAGATAATGTTTTACATTCCCCACTTGATATGTCCTGTACAGAAGGTAATCGTCTGCCCATCTTTGAACACGTGCTGTAAGCATCATACCAGGTTTGTGGTTGCTGTAGACCTTTATTAAGATTAAAATTCTGTAGGATTAATTGCATGAATATGAAAAAATTCGATAGGACTAAAATAGTTTAAAACAACAAATTAAGAAAAATTCATACAGGTAAATTTCAATCTCAACATTTTTGACACTGTAAGATGTTATATCTATCTAGGTACTCGTCATAATAATACCAAACATGCTTGTTATTGGTAGTTTCATATTTAAGTTCTCAGAAAACATACTCAACAACGAAAATGTCGTATTCAATGGGAATTGAAAACATCCGATTGTGAATATATATGTTGTTATTCCTTTAAAACACATTTTTGTAATACATAAAAAAAAACTCAAGTAATTGGACTTGTTTTGATATGATTTCAGCACTTTTATTTTTACTTAACACTATATTCATTCGTTTCGATAACTCTATTTATCGCCAGGTCAAAGGAATTGCTTTGGGTACCAATTGTGCACCACTTATAGCGGACCTCTTTTCGTACTGCTACGAATCTGAGTTTATGACCAACATCAGCAAAGGCCCATCTAAACAGCATTTAATTGAAAAGTGTAATAACACTTGCCGGTATGTAGATAATATATTAACTTTAAATAATGACAACTTCAATACGTATTATAAGGACATCTACCCTAAAGAACTTACTTTGAATAAAGCCAATTCTAATTATCATGATTGTCCGTTCTTAGACAGCAATTTTGATATTACGAAATGTAAATTAGATATAAAATTTATGATAAAAGGGACGATTTCTCTTTTCCAAAAGTTAATTATCCATTCCTGGATGTCGATGTTCCATTACCGCCATCATATGGTGTTTACATATCTCTACTTGTTCGATTTGCGCGAGTATGTAATAGCTTTTGCGATTTTAATGAACGGAATCTTTTTCATAACTGAAAATTATTACATCAGGGTTTTCGTCATCATAAGATAGTTAAAACCTTTACTAAATTTTATCATCGATTTAAAAACTAAGTTCATAAATACAAAGCAACCTGTAACCATTATTTCACAACCCTTATTATTTTACGGTAATGTTTTACATAAGAGTAAAAATGCTTTAACTCACCTAAACTTATAAAACCATTAAATCGTCTAATTCATAGGAATTATATTATTACGGTATTGTCGTCAAGTCATTACAGATGGCCTTCTTCGGTATTAACATTGATTTTTTGATAGAGTATATGCATCTGAAGTAAACACATTCTAAATTTCTAAAATAAGCATTAAATAGATCCTGGTATATGCATGAAATCAATATGCTAAACTCCTCACGGGAAGTGATCTTTGCGGAGGCTGTATACTAAGGGTACATAATCTTATTTGTCAGTTGGTAATGGGTCTGGAGCTGGCATATCAGTTAACTGCAAGTTGTCTTTTGTGATTTCATGTTTATATCCGTATATTTAGTTCTTTCAGTTTCATTTTTAACAATTGACTCAGTTCTGTTGCTAACTAAATTTTACTGTTGTTACGATTGTTTTTTGATTTATCACATTGGCTAAAGGGGGAAGGTTTTGGCTTAATTAAACTAGTTTAACCCCGTCGCAGCAGGAAATCTCTTAAGCCTCTGTGTGTCTTGTTTGTTTTCTACTGAGTTTACTTTATGTCTACAGCAGTTAAGGATGGACAGGTGTTTATTTCGCTAAACTCGATTACTCTTTATTTTTGGGCCGACTCGGACCTGCCGTTTGGTGTGGGGTTTCATTGAAGATCTTGTGGTGGTTTTGAGTTGTTATTACTCCCTTCTGGGCTGTTGTCACATTGACACATTCCCCGTTTCCCTTCTTTTTTTCAATTACAAAAATTGCTCGTTTTAAATTTGTTTAAAACTAAGAGGTATCTCCCTCATGTATAGCTCTGTCCATAGCTGAACTTTAGCTTTTCTATTATGATCCTTTTGGGTATTTGTTCTCTATCAGCCTTTTCATGTTTTTGGTGATTGGACTTCCAATTGTTTTGGTTTTATCTGCACTGATGAGACATAAGTTGTCGAAATGCGCATATGCAGAAAATAAATTAACAGTAACTTCGGTATATTGTTATTTATTCGCTGTTGTTTCATGTTAATGCCATCGTAACGTTGTATATTGTGTGTTTTTGTAGTGTTACTGGGGACCGGACTTTCAGTAAATAACAAATCACATACCGAAGCCTTGTAAATTTAAATTCATCTATGACCTTTGAGGCAACTCTCTTCAATGCAGATCTAATCATGTTTTGGAAATCCATAAGCCGAAATATTTGTTAAAGAGTAAGACAGACTAAGTTTGAGAAAAAGTGATTAAGAAAGTGAAAACTGAGAAATTTGCCCGAAAACCGGACGATAGCAGTGCGTTTTAAAATTTTAAATATTTGTCTTTGCATTATGTTTTTTAGACTTACGGTTCGGTTCTCACTTGCATTATGATCACTTCCGTAATTTAAACTATGGCACAATTTAAAAAAGGACACCATTGTGACCCATGTATAGCCCTTTTTAGTAACTATTTATATGTTTTGTTACTCATATTACGGTTTCGCTAAGTGTTTCCGTCGTATCTACATGTAAAGCGGAAAAAACTGGACAATGATACCGTTTAATAAGGATAATTGGGTGTTTGGTGAGTAAAAGGATATGGAGTAAATGCACATGAGGCAAAGTCTCTACAAATACATGGTAAAACAAGCAAAGGAACAACGCTTTCATTGTTCTTCTTCATCTTGAAGTCACCATGAGGCCTTCAACAATGAGCTTTGCTCATACCTCATAGTACGTTCAAGATGGCCCCTAGCACCGGTTGAAACTGAATTCTTTGCTAATTGTCCAGCAACGCTACATCCATGTCTTCCTTGGTCATGTGTGCGGAATTGTCAACAAACATCAATTAAACTGGCAAAGTGCTCTAACAATCACGTTTATCCTTTGCCCGACAAAAGCACTAGTGTCTTAAGCTAGTGGACGATTTCAACATATAGACAAACACAGGGCACATATCAAGTCGAATGTTAGAAAACTTGGCGTTATATAGTGAGATGCAGGCACTTAAAACAGGTGGTCTGGATTACATTTCGAAATTACAAAAATAAATGCCAAAATTTGAAAATATGAATAGTATATCCATATGAGAAATTCTCTCACGCACAAGTGCACCATAACTGAAAAATATAGAGAGCATACATCTCTCGCTCGAGGAATCTTTTTACGGACTCTACACTGCAGGAGAGACAAACTCCAGTCGTAAATGGTGAGTAAAAGGATATGGAGTAAATGCACATGAGACAAAGTCTCTACAAATACATGGTAAAAACAAGCAAAGGAACAACGCTTTTATTGTTGTTCTTCATCTGGAAGTCACTATGAGCCCTTCAACAATGAGCTTTGCTCATACCTCATAGTAAGTTCAAGACGACCCCTAGCACCGGTTTAAGCGGAATTCTTTGCTAATTGTCGAGCAACGCTACATCCATGTCTTCCTTAGTCATGAATGCGGGATTGTCAATAAACATCAATTAAACAGGCAAAGTGCACTTACAATCACTGTCATCCTTTGCCCGACACAAGCACTAGTGTCTTAAGCTAGTGGACGATTTGAACATATGGACAAACACAGGACGCTCATCCAGTCGATTGTTAGAAAATTTGGCGTTATAAAATAGTGAGATGTGGGCACTTAAAACAGGTGGTCCGGATTACATTTCGAAATTATAAAAATAAATGCCAAAATTTGAAAGTATGAATAGTATATCCATATGAGAAATTCTTTCACCTTTTTATCCTGTTATCCGAATTCATGAAAGAACAAATAAAATCCATAATACACTTAGATCGTGAGGAAGTAATACTAGTACCATTAAAAGATTTCGAGATTTTGGTGATATGTACGGCAGTGAAATATGCTTTATAGTGATTATTTTTATGTCTTATACATACTTTATACATACAACCACGGGAA
This sequence comes from Modiolus philippinarum, assembly GCA_002080025.1. Classification (NCBI taxonomy): domain Eukaryota; kingdom Metazoa; phylum Mollusca; class Bivalvia; order Mytilida; family Modiolidae; genus Modiolus; species Modiolus philippinarum. The sequence continues at coordinate 65,512 of MJUU01056787.1, read as the reverse complement.
AAAATCCAAGTGAAAAAAATATTTTCCCTGTAAAAATAGATAAAACCCAAGGGTACCGAATGTTTTCATAAACTGAAGCTTAAACTCACTTTAGTTCAAACAAAAACTTGATTTTCTGAATTATGTTTGATAAAATGGAGTTTCATTCATAAAATCTGGTTGTAAACCTTAAATCAATTATATTTCTTCAAAATTTGAAGTTTACATAAACACAAATATTAACTGACACCTTGAGTAAATATAATAATCACCAACCTTTGAAATAATAAACAATGATAAAGACGAAACTTGTAATATATTGTATTTCAGTTATACTCAAACACGATAAATATAGTGATCTTTTTCGTTTAACATGACCACAAAATCTTTTTGATGGTTAACTAACCATTGTAATATACTGCAAATGTTGTTAAAACAATGAATAAAAAATATGTTTAGAATACACAGTTAAACCTGCAAATAGTCACTCATTATCCCTGAGCCCTTCAACAATGAGCTCTGTGATTAAACATAAATTACATTTTTTCTAAATCTTACCAATACCTCTATAAAATATTAGGGAAATTTTTTTTTTCTAGAATACATAATTTAAAGACCAAACTATCACTTATAAATAGATCAACAATTTTAAGGCCAAAAATAGGTTAAATTTAATACTTGAGCAGATATTGGCGAACATGTGTATTTCAGAAATTTACAAAATTCAAAGTTGAATTGTTGAGTTTGTGAACTATGAAACGTATATCTGCCAGACTGCGATTAAGTTACATCCTTTGTTAATAAATGATTGTATTTTTGAAACGAAATGAAATGAAATAAGCAGTGCTTTTTATTTAGAGGAAGGGTTATATCTTACATTTTGTGAGTCTGCAGTTTTTCTCAAACGTTTAAAAAACTTATTCTACTGAAACCTCAGGCATGCTGCAATGATATAACATCCGTATTTTAAAAGCCACATATAAATTTTATTAGAAATCTAGAACTCGGCAAGAAGTCAGTCGAAATTCTAGAACACTGAAAATTCTGATTTTGTACACCTTTTTGAGTAAAATGTAGGTAACTCAGAGAGTTAAATTCTAATTCAAAGGTCCACTGTATGTCAGATATGGTGAAATATGAAACAAAATATAAATAAATCATTACTTTATAGCGGTTAGAGTTTGAATATTAAAAATTTTCTTTAATTGTTAGGGGATTGGTGCTCATTTTAACATTGGTGAACCTAAACCCTAATTATTTTAGGACATCATAAACATTATAACGTAGACAATAAAAAATATATATTCATATTCCACGATCATAACATTAAATTGTCAAATTATTGGAAATCCCTTAATCTTCGCATCAAAAAAAATATTAAAAAAAATCGCATTAATGGGGTCGTTTTCCAACCTTGTATCACAACTGATAAGTTAGGTACAAAAATACAGCAAACAGTATAATGTTAAACTGAAAGAAATTAGAAATAAAAAAAAACGTTATTTTTACCCTTTTTGCAGGGAAGGGGCACACATTTTGTATCCGAGACCAAAACAATTGTATAAATTGCCCTGAACACAATTATGATACAAATGTATTTCATTCCGACAAAGAATATCATCGGGTTCTTGATAAGTAAATGATAAGAACATCACTAGAACTTAACAAATTTACAATGTATCTCACAATACTCAATGAAATATGGTATTGTAGTTGTAAAGTGATATCAAATTTTAAATCTTTGGACAGAATAAGAAGTATTTTATTTTGACCTGGCTTATGAATTCACGTTTAAAAACGACTGTAATACAAAAACTTGTGCATGCATACATACAAAGCACATATTGATTAAAGTACTGGGCGAGTCAAAAACTTTGTGTTTTTGTGTTTGTATGTCCTGTATTTATTTATTATTTTTTTTTTTTTGTTTCTTTTTTTTTTGTTTTGTTTCTTGGTTTAAATTTTTTTGTTTTTTTTTGTTTTTGTTTTTTTGTTTTGTTTTTTGCATTTTTTTTTCCGGGGGGAGGGGTAGGTTTTTTGCACTCGCATATGGCTGTTTGAGCGAAAAGCCAGATATTCTAAATCTAAAAAATATAAACTGCTTCCGAAGCGATAATATTATTTATTTATTTCGTAACCACGTCATTTTACTAATTAATGAAAGAAATGAGTCAGTTTGATTCGCTTTTTCACGCGTTTTACTTTTGAAATATAACATTAATTTCCTAACTCACCTTCAGCTTGCGATGAGAGAAATTCAAGTATAATCAAAAATAGGGTTTCTTTAACAGGACATATCAGACGGACACATATTAACTCATCAGTACACATCACCAAAATATTAATTTTCCTTTATATTTGTAAAGTGTGCAGGTTGTTGCATTATCTACACATTATCTGATAACTGAACTGTTACCCATTCTTAATAGATAAATCGATGAGAAGACGAACAAAATCTACACCAGCTGATCAAGCGTTCAGAAAAAATTGGGTTCAAGAAAAAGAGGATTCCATTTAATACTATTTTTCTTAAGTATTGCCTAGACTCTGCACGAAATTAAAAATTTTTCCAAGAAAAAGGGACTTTCAATCTCCGAAAACCCCTCTGAATCTAACAATGATGCTATGGTGTATACTTTTTTGCTGCGATTTTTTTTTGCTACAAAAAATTTAAAACCTTCTTGGCATCTCCAGCACACGAAGAATGGAATAACGTAAATGCATAAATTTTTTTTTGCTTGTTTGTTTTTACTACATTACGAGTCAAAATAAATTTGTAGTTCTTTATATTTTACATCCCTTTGGACTCACACAGAGATGGCGGGAGCAGTGTAATCTGTCTGTAATAACTGTGCATTCGAAGAGCAGCCAAATCCCTTGATGGGAAGGCAATCTCGATATTCATGTCTCTAATTCTAACCCCGTTGGGTTCCTGCCATAGACCGTTATATTTAAATTTTTAGGCCCTGCATTAGCGTAAATATTCGCAAATCCGGGGAGATGGGCAAGTTTCCACGTTGACTGAATTTATATATATATATATATATATANGGCTATTTCAATTTTTGGAAAATGCCACTTAGAATTTTTTTTTGGTTTTTATTCGGTTTTCCAATTGTTTTGATATAATCTGCACTGATGAGACTTGTTGTCTAAATGGCCATATGCAGAAGATAATTAACGGCAATTTTATGAACTTCATTGGAACAAAATTTGTTTTAAAAAAATGAAATTAATCATTTTGGCTTGAATCATCTGCCTGTGATGTATTTTTCTATCTTTTTTATCAATCCAAATCCAAAGTCTAAGTCTAAGTCTTTTAATATCAAATATTAATTTTTTGCTGATTCCAGTGGGATTCGAACCCCTTCTGTCAAGGTTGTAAGGGTTAAAAGTCTGCCACGCTACCACTAAACCATGGTAGACATGCTATAATTTTGATAAATTAATATACTTAGGTGTCACGTAAAATAAATCACGCTACCACTGGACCACGGTAGACATGCTATAATTTTGGTAAATTAATATACTTAGGTGTCACATAAAATAAATTTGTAGTTCGTTCTATTTTACATCCCTTTGGTTTCCCATAAAGATGGCGTGGGCAGTGTAATCTGTCTGTAAATGAAATGATGTTCATTTCTATTGTCTATTTAAAAATGGCTTGAATTTTTTAATAAAATTTTTCTCTTTGATATCACGCGACGTATTATCTGAGCTCTGTAACTTGTAAAACGGGAACATTTTAAAAACATCGCCACCGCATTCGTCTAAGTGTTTACTTAGCGGTATCTTCCTATAACGCGGTTCTCGTATTTGTTGGCGGTGTAAAGTCATTCGCTGCGTAAGAATGTTACTTGTCTGGCCTATGTAGATCTCTGAGCAATTGGGGCATTGGATACAATAAATCAAGTTTCCACTTTTGCATTTCATATTTTCATTTTCAAAAATCCTTGTTCCGTCTTTGGTTAAGAGTTCGGTTCCTGTGTGAATATATTTACACGTACCACATTTACTGTCATTACATTTAGAAACCGAAGACTGATCGAGATTGATCACGATCGAACTTTGCACGAGTCAGTAAGCGTTTTAGATTTGATGGCTGCCGCTTACTTGATAATAACTTTTCTTTATTTATGAGCTCCTTTAGTTTTGCATCTTGTTCTATTATTGGCAGATTTATTTGCGCAACTTCGAAAATGTTAGTATTACACGGGTTGTGTGTAACAACAAAGGGTATTCTGTCATCTTGCCTTTCAATATCGCGAGCTGTTCGGAGTTCTGCTATTGGGATAGATTTAGCTTTTCCAATGCATTTTCTATCGAAGTTCTTGGATATCTTTGTTTTATCAGAAATTGTGATAATTCGGCCAGTTTTTCGTCGCGCTCGTCAATGTTGCTAATAACGGTACATATTTTCCGGGCTAGACAAAACGGAATGTTTCTTTTTGTATGTGTTTGATGACAGGATTTAAAGTTTAAATATTGATGTGTATCTGTTTCCTTGTAGTATATGTTTCTTTAAATGATCCCGTTTGTAACTTTCACGAGGATATCAAGAAATGGAATTTTCTCTTTGTTAGTCTCCCGGGTGAATTTGATACTGGGATGAAGGTTGTTAAGGACTGTAGTGAATTCTTCTAAGATATCTGCTGTTTCCGTCTTATTGATGAAACATTCGTCAAGAAAACGAAACCAAGACGTCCATTATAACTTGCTAGATCAATACCATATTTTTCTTCGATATTTAGGTACAATTTCTGCTCCAAGTATCCCATAACAAGTTGGTGCAAATTTTGTGCCCATTGCCGTACCTTTTATCTAGATATAATTTGTTCCGTTAAAGTAAAATGTATTATTTTCTAGAATGAACTTAACGGAATCCAAAATGAAATCGAGAGTAAATCTTTCGTCTATTATATCCCTGTGCTTTTCTACCCAGTATTTAATTGCAGATATACCCAAATCATGGGGAATATTGGTGTATAAGCTTGATACATCAAATGTCACAAGCGTTTAATCTATCTGTTCTCGATACTATCACATCCTAAAACTCTAACTCGGCTGGGTTTTGATTTCAGACGCATATAATTTATTTTTCAAGACCTGTATAAACATATTATCCTGAGGATAAAATAAGATTTCAAAGTTTGTCGTTGTTTTCAGACGTTATATATGAATTTTTTACATGACTAGTATTTTCATCATCAAGAAGATCCTTGGAGCTTATTCCGCCTCTTAGCTGAGTTTTGGCAATTATCGGTTGCAAAAAAAACGTCAACTTATCCCGCCCATCTTTTGGATGACACACAAAGACTTCTCAGTTTCTGTTTTGGCTTGTGTATTCTCGCTTGTTATTTACTTCATTTCATTTCATTTCATTTCATTTCAGAGTAGAGTAGAGTAGAGTAGAGTAGAGTGGAATGGAGTGGAGTGGAGTGGAGTGGAGTAGCCAATCTCCAGTCTTGTACACCCTTCCGAGGAAGTAATATTACGGCAGCGGTGGAAAGATGTTCTCGATAATATCACATCCTACATGTAAAACTCTAACTCGGTTGGTCTTTGATTTCAGACACACATATATATATTGTAATTTCCAAATTACTCTGACTCTCAGTTTTATGTCGGACAAAGGCTGACAGCTGTTGTCAGTTAATTTCATGTTTGTTTACGATCCTGCATGAAAATTAAAGGGCTATGGAGTAAATGTTCATGGGAAAAAATCCGTATAAATACATGGTAAGATTAAGCACATGGGACAACGCTTTTATTGTTGTTCTTTATCTTGAAGTCACCAGCCATGAGTTATAGAAACATTGATGTAGTGTTGATCGACATCGAGCAAAAACTTCATCCAAAACCAATGCTAGGGGCCGTATTAAACTTACTATGAGACATGAGCAAAGCATATTATTAAAGGCTTCATGGTGGCCTCAAAATGAAAAGCAACGGAAAGCAGTTTATGCAGCAGGGAAGGAGAGGTCTAATTCCCGAATTCCCGAACCAAAAACACAAAATCTGGACTTTCCTGTCATAACAAAACCTTTTGAAGGGTTCGATGACTATTCAAGGACGTTATCCTGACTCATTAATGGAATAGAATGTAAACAGTATGAAGTTTTGCTTCATTCCTCATGACGACCACAGAATCGATAATTCCAAGATTCCGCATCATTTGAATCCCGAATTCAATTTTCAGGCAATCCCTAATTCCAGTTGTAAAAAATCCACGATCACGGCGTCTCGAAAAAAGGCCTTCCCGACAATCGTTTTTTAATTGTTGGGTTTTATCACGTATTTGTAAGGACTTTTACAGCATATCTTTTGATTTATTTAAAAATTAAGTGGATTCAGCTTGCTCCTGCACTTTTGAGTTAGAATTTCGCGCGTGGCTATGGCGTTCAGATGACGCAAAATAGGTGCACGGAAGAAGAAGATCGTCAAAAAGTCGGAATCTGGGCGTGAATCGTTTTGAGGTGTGATGTTTTTTGACTTTGTTATGTGCATTGTGTTAGAATATAGGGCTCAATTAATACAGTATCATCATATATTTTGCTCATCGAAAAACGCCCACGCGAATATGCACACTTTCAACAGGTGATATTAGATCTTTTTGTATTACATTGTTGACGTTTTTCTTTTCATCCATTGAATAATGTCGATTAAGAATGGACACTCCACAGGTTTATAATGTCAAGGTTTTAGAATTCATATCTTTATTCATTGGAACATCGATCATGTATCATTTTATGCAAACAATATTAGCAGGACCATTAGCAGGAGAATTTTTAACTTACAAGGGCATTGCAGGACCTAGCCATTGAGAATTTTCGAAAATCTCTTCTGATATGCGACTGTTCCGCCTCTTCTTTTATTTACAGTCTGTCTGGACATGGCATTGCCTGCAATCTTAAGATCATTAAAAACAAATTTCTACGGAAGGTGGTCTCCAATGTTCCGAAATTACGAAAACCAAAAGTGTATTAATTTGGATTTAAATTCTGTAATCGTTATGGACGCTTTGAATACTAGTATTACGTCAGATTGTATGTAAAGAGAGAGACAGACCAAGAACCAGAACTTGAGTTCCTGCCAACCCCGTTTTGTGATTTTCGTAAATTCTGCAATTCTTGGAAATAGACTTTAATTATGACATACCGATATGTATAGAAATTGGATACTCCTACCAAAAGTGAAGTGATTTAGAACCTCAACGGGTGCTTTGATTCCCAAAAATGCGAAAATGACAGTTTTACTCCCTATGTTAGAGTAGTGTAATTCAATTTCAATAGGCAACAATGGTAACGTTTCCTCCTCTCACAACTTTACCAGTCTCATTCTCTCTCCAAACTGTTATTGTCCATGAAAAACCATTTTTCAACTGCAGCCTTCGGTTTTTCGTCCTAAATTTTGACCTCTGGGTGATTACCCCAAATTTCAACGAAAATTGCTTTAATTTACAGCAAACTAGGGGCACTTCTTTTCTAGATTTTTTTTTATTATTTGATTGCAGACAATACAGCGGAATTTTGTAATTTTTTAATGCAGTATTAGATAAAGTTCTCAATAAAAATAAGATAAATTAATTATATCCAATCAGTGCGCAGGCAGATCGATTACCGAGCAGTAGATTGGGTGGCCAAAAAGATTCTAAGGCTATCACGATATAATTACACACTTTTATATATATATGGATTTTCATTGGTCCCAAAATCTAGCAAATCCTATGTTTTTATAGCCTTATATACTAGTAAAATGTGTAGCAACATTTGGAAAAACAATTCCAGGCACTTTATTTTTTAGCGAAAATAACTCGATGCCGCCCCTATATGAGAATAGGAGAAAAAAACATTACTAATTGAGGACATGACGGTATTTCTCTTTATATAGAAAAAAGAAGCGAAACGGGGAATGTGTCTAAGAGACAACGACCCAAAGGGGAGTAAAAACAACTAAAAGCCACCATAAGATCTTCAATGAACGGTAAGAAAACCCCACACCCAACAGCAGGTCGGAGTCGGTCCCTGAATAAGGAGTAATCAAGTTCAGCGAAATAAACATCATCCTAGACTCCTATACACATAAAGGAAACTAACTAGAAAAAAGACAAAACACACAAAGGCTTAATAAATTTCCTGACTTAGGACAGGCGTAAACCTGCTGCGGCGGTGTTAAACTAGTATTATTGGGCCCAAACCTTCCTTTTTAATGTTTCATTTCAAGGTGTTAAAGGGCCGTCGATATTGATAATTAGATAGATCAGGCTTGTTAATAATTGCTGAATTTGAACAACAAAAGAAGACTAGGTGCAAAATTTTCTAAGATACAATATTGAAATAAAGGCTAAAAATTTTGAGAATGCTGACACAGTTAATATGTTCATTACCAAAGGCAATTATTAAAGGCCACCCCTTTTTATAATTTTCATTAATTCTGCAATTCTTCAAAATAGATTAGAATTATGACATAACGATATGTATGGAAATTGGATAGTCCTGTATGCAGCTCTACACAAAATTAAGTGATATAGTACCCCGACGGGAGCTTTGTTTCCTCAAATCGTGAAAATGACAGTTTATAGTAGTGTAATTCAATATCCATTGACGACAATAGTAACAACTTTATCAGTCTCATTATCTCTCCAAACTGTTATTGTCCATGAAAAACCATTTATCGCCCCAATTTTCAACTGCAAAAACTTATATGTTGCCATTGGTTTCCGTCTTTAATTTTGACCTCTAGGTGATTACCCGAAATTTCAACGAAAATAGCTTAAATTTAACGAAACCTATGATTTTTTAAATTGTTTTATTGCCGATAACTTAGCGGCATTTTGTAATTTTTTAATGCAGTATTAAATAAAGTTATCAATTAAAATAACAGAAAATAATTATATCCAATCAGTGCGCTGGCATATCGAATACCGAGCAGTAGACTGGGTGGAAAAAGAAGATTCCAAGGCAATCGCAAGATTATTGCACTCTCTTTATCTATATATGGATTTCCATTGGTCCCAAAATCTAAGAAATCCTATGTTTTTATGTAGCCTGGAATACTAGTAAAATGTTCAGCAACATCGGGAAATACAATTCCAGGCACTTAATGTTTTAGCGAAATTTTCCCGATGCCGCGTCTACATGAAAATAGGAGAAAAAAATGACTAATTGAGGACATTACGGTATTTCTATTTTAGGCCATAAATTTATATGACTTTTTTAATGTTTCGTTTCAAGGTGTTAAAGGGCCGTCAATATTGATAATTATATAGATGTGGCTCGTTTATAACTGCTGAATTTGAACAACAAAGGAAGACTAGGTGCAAAAGTTTCTAAGATACAATATTGAAATAGACTAAAGGCTAAAAATTTTGCGAATGCTGACACAGTTAACCTAGCTGTGTGTAATACGGGCTTCTATGGAATTTATCGTGTGCATTATTGGGAACACTGAATTAAGCTACTGCGGTTAATATGACATTATAGGGAATAGCCTTTCGCGTAGTTTTTGCACCAACAAAATGACAACGAAATATCAGGTGAAAGTTTGAACAGATATACATGTAAGTACAGGGTACAAAACCACACATTTCTTAGAGTGTCATACAAAATGAAGAACAATCAAACATAACTTAGTGTTTCTCTTAAAATTTTCATTACGAAAGGCAATTATTAAAGGCCACCCCTTTCTATAATTTTCGTTAATTCTGCAATTCTTCCAAATAGATTAGAATTATGACATAACGATATGTATGGAAATTGGATAGTCCTGTATTGATTTCCATTGGTCCCAAAATCTAACAAATCCTATGTTTTTTCATGTAGCCTGATATACTAGTAAAATGTTCAGCATCCAGTGTTTTCCATTCTCCATTTAAGCTGGCTTTGCCGACCAAGTTTGGTTTTTTTGAAGGCCGACCACCTTTGCCTTCGCTAAGGTGGTCGGTAAAAACGAATATTTTTCAGTTCCGCACCGACGTAGTTCCATCGTTTTTTTTTTTCATAAGACAGAATGGCGGATCCGAACAAAAAGGACAGAATTGAATGTTTTCTTTCGTACAGAACGAAAACGGACGATACCGGATGGAATAATTAGAAGCAAAGAGAACGAACCTTTGAAGAAATCATCAAAATGTGGACCAAAATTTAATTTGAATATAATTGAACGAGAAAAAGATCAAAACAGCGAGTACAAAACCAAAGGGATTATAAATATGGCAGGATTTCAAACGATTTATTGCAACAAACGAATCACATTTTAGTTCTATGTGCCATTTGTACAAAAAGCGGTATTGTTAGAAAGCAGAAGTGTATTGTACTCATTAAAAAGTTAAAAAAAATATGACTGGCCAAAACTTTACTGTCAAATCTAAATAACAACAAAACAAAAATACTTTTAATTTACTAAAATATATATCAAGTAATCAAATTTACAGTTATTCATATACATTATCCAAAATACAGCACGCGAATGCCGCAAATTTACAAAGCCGGCTGTGATAGCCGGCTATCTTCAATTTCAAAACGAAGACCTTTCGTTTGGAAGAAAAAGTAAAACACTGGCATCATCGGGAAAAACAAAATCCAGGCACTTTATGTTTTAGCGTAATTTTCCCGATGCCGCGTCTATATGAAAATAGGAGAAAAAAATATGACTAATTGAGGATATTACGGTATTTCTCTTTTAAGCCATAACTTTGTATGACTTTTTTAATGTTTCAAGGTGTTAAAGGGCCGTCGATATTGATAATTATATAGATCTGGCTCGTTTATAACTGCTGAATTTGATCAACAAAAAAAGACTAGGTGCAAAATTTTCTAAGATACAATATTGAAATATACTTAAGGCTAAAAAATTTGATAATGCTGACACAGTTCACCTAGCTGTGATGAAATACGGGCTTCTAAGAAATATATCGTGTGCATAATTGGAACCATTGGATTAACCTTTTATGGTTAATATGACATTATTGGGAATAGCCTTTCGCGTAGTTTTCGCACCAACAAAATGACAACGAAATTTCAGGTGAATGTTTGAACAGATATAAATACAGGGTACAAAACCACATATTTCTTAGAGTGTCATACAAAATGAGGAATAATCAAACAAAACTTAGTGTTTATCTTTAAATTTTCATTACCAAAGGCAATTACTAAAGCCCACATCCTTTTTTTTTATTTTCGTAAATTCTGCAATTCTTCGAAAAAGATAATAAATATGATATATCGAAATGCATAGAAATTGTTCCCCTAAATCGTGAAAATGACAGTTTAACTCTTTAGGTCAGAGTAGTGTAATTCCATTTCCATAGGCGAAAATAGTAACGTTTCCTCCTCTCACAAGTTTATCAGTCTCTTTTTCTCTCCAAACTGTTACTCTCCATGAAAAAACCATTTATCGTCACAATTTTCTATTTGTTGTTCTAATTAATTTCGCCACACGACGTAATTTATCTCTATATTACAAAAAAGTATCTTTTATGGATGACTTGCGTATTTTAGCTCAAACAAATTATGTTTTAATCACCTTATTTAATGAATGGTGTGAAACAATAAAAACAAAACTAGATTTGCAATTGCAAACAATAGCTCATGTCGCCCCTGGCAGCCAATTCGATGATTCCACCTTGTTCGCAATGTCACAATCTACCTAGAAATCAATTTTCGTTGAAATTGGTCGAATTTGTTTAGACGTATTTTGGCAGCCATCTTGGAAATGTCGGCCATTTTGAATTTTTTGTTGTTGCATGCCAATCTTCTTATGGTGATTCAACTTTTTGCCAAATATGAATTAATTCTGTCAAGGCATGTTTGAGATTTTATGATTTTTATGGAAATCGGACAAATTAAAAACGCTGACGTAAATTGGCAGCCTTCTTGAAAATGGCAGCCGTTTTGAAATTTTTTTTAGTGGGGGTAAAACTTCATAAGGTGATCAAACTTTGTACCAAATATGAATGAATTATATCCAGGCATCATTCAGAACTTACGTGGACAAAAAGAGGTGGAAGAAAGAAACAATAATAATAATGAATATTAGTAATGAATAATAGAAAAACAGACAAAAAACAATAAGTCGTCCCGACTACGTCTGGGGCTACATAATTACCGAACACAATTGTCAAAAGCAAAAGTCCAAGACCTAGGCAAATAGACAAAACAGGTACAAAGCCACTGGAAAAATGTCTACCTCAATGGCCCTGACCTGATTCAGGTATTTCGAAAGAAATCGTGGGTTAAACCGGTTAATGGCGCGTAAAATGTCCCCTTCCATTCCGTTAGTGTTCGGAAGCAGCTCAACAGCAATTTCTTTTAAAGGTCGATGACGGTTAGAAGTAATACTCATGCTAGTCTAAAGTGAAAAATAAAAGGTAAACAGATAATAAAGAAACGTGAAAGATTACAGTCTGAGGAAAAAATCATGTTGAATTGAATCCTGTCAGACACATATTGGAAAAGGGAGAACGTCTGACCGCAGTTTGCAGATTAGTGTAAATTCAGATTCAGTTAATAAATGTATCGTGTATATATTGTGTTGTCTCATGGTCCATTTGTCAGGCAACGGATGGCTATTTTCTAAGAGTACTCTTTCTGATCATTTTATTTTGTAGATGATCGTGCATGCATTGCTATAGTAGAAAAACATGGAAAAAGCGTTGTCCGTAATAAAGCAAGTGAATTCTGCTTCAACAGGAGCTAAGAGGTAGTCTTGAACTTACTATTATTGTTACATTTTGTTTAACATTTTCAAGTATTTATAGGAATTTTTACATTTCTATCCGTATCTTGCCCGTATTTTGAATTCATCACTACATAATTTGTATGATCGACATCGAGAGATTGTTGAATTTGTTCACATATTTCAGTTATTTCAGTGATTTGTTCTGCAATTATTTTTCAACAAGGCCATTTGCAGAAATTTAATTTACAGTACTTTCGGTATTGTGTTATTTATAACTTCTTGACTCTATCTCTTAAGCAATTTTAAAACTTTTGTAAATTTCATTTATTTCGGGCCTACATAAATTATTTTAAATTTTAATTTTCATCTATGATGTTAGAGGGCATATTTTTGCATATGGAGTATATATTCGTATTTTTGTTGACCGAATAGAAATTTAAATTACCTGAAAGTGACCTCGTGTTTTTTATCTTCCTGCCAAACGAAAGCCTATTTATTTTATCATGAATTTAAAACGTTTTATATTTTTGTTTATTCGGAAGAAAGGTTATTGTATTTGCTAATTCCCGCAAATCAGATTCCGATATATATATATATACATACATGTAGATATTTTATTATACTGTATACTATATGCAAAACTTTCATGTGATTTGTGAATTAGTCACAAGATACTTAATTTATTTTGCTTAATATCAATGTCATATCAGTGTTTGTATATAAATTGCTATTTTTTTTTATCAAACAACATAAAACGTACCCTTCCTTGCAAAGGGACCAAAATTCCGTGAACCACGATCCATCAACTGGCATCAAAATTTTAAGCTACTTATGGATGCTGTACAGGACTATGCCAGAAAATGGATTAAACGTGAACAAGATGAAGACCTGGAATCTCTTACGGAGTGGGTTAAGGCTGTGAGGTCCATGATTCTTAAACGAATCAGTCAGCTACGAGGGTCAATGAGAACTAAAGCATCATCCATTTTCAAAAATGCCGATGTTGCCAGATACTTGTCCTCCATTCATGACAAATATGTCGTTGTTCCGCCAGATAAGGCCCCTAATAACATCATTTTCATTTGTAAAATCATAACACCGATTCTTTAAAGAAAGAACTAGGCATTGGAAATACCAAGGGCAATCAAACATACACAGCTACTACTCTGTCTAAGAAGGAGATATTGCAGAACCATAGATCTGTTTTGCTTTCCATTGGGATTTCAACCAAAGATGAAGACACTGAACTCCCCTCCTTGTACTGGGTACCAAAATTACACAAATGCCCATACAAACAACGGTACATCGCTGGATCTACTAAATGTTCTACAAAACCTATTTCTAAGCTATTAACATCCATCTTGACAGCCGTAAAAGAGGTCCTTCAAAAATATTGTGATACTAGCTTTTCAAGAAGTGGTGTAAATGAAATTTGGATATTAAAAAACTCCAAGGATCTGCTTGACATCTTAAAATCGAGATCATTATCACACTGTAACAGCATTAAAACTTTTGACTTTTCCGCGCTTTATACTACAATTTCACCATGAACAACTGAAATCACGACTGAAAGATATAATTCATAGATGTTTCTCCCACAAGAACGGCGAACAAAGATATAAGTACATTGTTATGGGCAGCGAACAAGCATACTTTGTGAAATACGACTCAGAATCACAGAAAAAACATACAAAGGAAGAAGTGATTAAAATGTTAGAGTTTCTGATCGACAATATATTTGTCCAGTTTGGAGGACTTGTTTTTCAACAGACTATCGGAATTCCAATGGGCACAAACTGTGCACCTCTTTTAGCCGATCTATTTCTCCACTCATATGAAGCTGAATTCATCGAAGGGCTTCTTCAAAATAAAGATAAAAAACTAGCCCAGTCCTTTCATTTCAGCTTCCGTTATATAGATGATATTTTATCACTAAACAATCCTCGCTTTGGTGGTTTTCTTCATCTTATCTATCCAAAAGAGCTAGAAATTAAGGATACTACAAATATTTCCACATCAGCCTGGTACCTTGACCTTCATCTGAAATTGACAAAAGAGGTACACTACAAACTAGGCTATATGACAAACGCGATGACTTCACTTTTCCAATAGTCAACTTCCCCTTTCTTTGTAGCAACATTCCAAAAGCACCAGCATACGGAGTTTACATCTCCCAACTCATTCGCTACTCAAGGGCCTGTGGTCGATACAGTGACTACCTTGATAGAGCTCGGTTGCTTACAAATAGGCTACTTAAGCAAGGGTATGTTGCCCATAACTTGAGGTCATCACTACAGAAGTTTTATGGTCGACAGCACGATCTTGTGGACCGCTATTAGATATCTGTTTCCCAGATGACAACAGATCTTTCTTTTTGCCACTAAAGTTTGATTTTCCTCCACCGGATTTGACATGTTCAACACGGCGGGTGTCTTATAAGAAGCAGGAGATGCTTACTCTACCGGTGCACCTTATCTCACCCATGGTTTTTATTGGGTACGTGTTGTTCATTTTTGTATATGTGCGTGACTTCATTTTCTTTTCTGTGCCGTGCTCATGTTATGTCTTCGTTTCTTCGTTTTTCCGACGTTGCCATTGTCCTTGGATTGTTCTTTTCAGACTGACGGTTCGGTTCTCACTTACTTTCTTTAGATAATTAAGTTTATTAAGTGAGTGAAATTTGATTTTCACCATTGCTTTGTAGGCCACACTGTCCAACTCATTAATAGATTACAACAGATCTTTCCAACTACAACATAAAAGGTACCCTTCATTTCTTTAGATAATCAAGTATATTAAGTGAGGGAAAATTTATTTTCACCATAGTTTTTTAGGCCACACTGTCCAACTCATTAACTGATTACAACAGATCTTTCCCTCTACAACTAAAGTTTATTTTCCTCCTCTATCGGATTTGACTTTACTACCGCAGTTCACATGTACAGCACGACGGGTGTCTTATAAGAAGCAGGAGATGCTTACTCTACCGGCACACCTGATCTCACCAATGGTTTTTATTTGGTCCGTGTTGTTCATCTGTATGCGTTTCATCATTTTTCTTTTTTGTCCCGTACTCAAGTGCTTTTTGTTTCTTTGTGTGTCCGATGTTGCCTTTGTCTATGAATTGTTCGTTCTTTTGACTGACGGTTCGGTTCCCACTTACTTTTTGGTTTTTTTTTTTTCTTCGAATTTTTATTTTTTGCTTTATTCTGATTTAGTTTTTGTTTGTTTCTTTGTATGTCTGTTTTTTGCGTTTTCTTTTTTTTCTTTGGAAATAACTATTAATCAAGTGCTTAATAATTGTCTCAAAATTATTCGAATAAGCCAATAATTATTTCTTTATGTAACAGAGTTAATTCTCAATTACACGAACAACGCTATAAGACATCGTCAATTATCAACTGTAAATTGCTGGTGAAACGTCTTTGCAAATTGTATACGCTGGTATCTTATTCGGTCTCTCGTTAACGGAATTTAACGCTTTCAGGTCAAATGTATGTTTTATTAACCGGATTATTATTCCAATGTAAGAAACGTAGATGCATGACAATAATGACGTTTTAAAATCATATCCAAAATAAAATAAAAAAGGTCATATACTGAACGTAAGTCAATTACTTTATTTCACAAGAAGCTATATGTAATCATGATCGTAAAATATCCAAGTTAAGTCAATCACAGCCTCCTGTAATTGCACTTATCATTATATTTTGTAATACAAATGTCTTTCCAAGAGTTGTCTAGTGGCTTTACAACTTATTGCGTCTCCACTTCTGAAAGATAAAATTGAAAGTCAATAAATCCAAACAGATTTGTACATAAAGTATCAAGTATTCAAACATATATTAGAAATTAAGGTTGTTTCCAATTGTGAAACTACAGTAGGGTGCAGACATAACCTCTCGTCAAGTTAACTTTTACCAGTCATAGAGCAGTCATAAACACTACTCTAAGTCAATTTTAGAACTGTTATAGAGCTCTGACTACTATAACCTTATTCTGGTCATAGAATCTATACTGCTCTGACCTGTTCTTGTCGTACACCCCTGACTGCTCTGACCTGTTCTGGTCATAGAACCCTGACCGCTCTAACATGTCATAGAGCCCTGACTGCTTTTATGTTATTAAATTTAGAGTATTGATAGTTCTTCTTTTACTTTCACCAACTTTGAATTTTGATTTACATCTCGATCAATTAATTTTATCTTCTTTGATTTTGTTTGGTTACAATCTCTGAATACTAGACCAGAGACATATAATTAAATATAATTATATGTCTCTGACGAGGCGGTATCACAGGTCAGAGCAGTTGGTATTGTACAGCGATGGAAACGATCAACATTCCCTACCACACGCACAAAGATGAGCGCACACTATTCACACGTTGAGCGCACACGATTTGCACGGTGAATGATACAGAAAGTACTCAATCGTGTAGCGTGTATTCTCAGCATGTATAAAAGAGAAGGCATATTTTCTCAATTCAACATATTACCCATGCCTTCAATGCTGAAATTTATTGTAATTTAACCTAAATCATATGAAAAAGCACATTTTCTCCATACGATGTTAATTTGATGCCCGCAATACTGACACTTTCTGTAATTTAACCTAAAACATAAGAAAAGGCACATTTTCTTCATTCGCTATTATACAGTCGAGGCACTTAGGGAATATCATAATATTATTGAATTCCCTAAATTTCGCTTTATTATGGAAATTCATAAAATTATGGAAAAACATAGTTTTAACCTCAATATTAGGAATTGCAATAATTTTCAAAATTATGAATATCCCTTATTTTAAAGGAAAATATAATTTTTTATTTCTTTAAAAAATGAATAATTAGAATTTACAACTTATTCTTTTTATTTAAATACTTCAAAATGCTATTTTTATGATCTTCAAATGATGAAGTATATACAACGCTCAATGTTTTTTCTACGTCATAACGTTAAGATGAAATACATTTCATTTCGCAGTTTGAAACAAGAAAGATAACTCTTGTCGGCTTAACGGTGTTTTCTTGTTATCTTTCTTTACTGCTATTTGTAAATATTACCGTTGTAATCTAGTGAAAAAGTGAGAAGAATTTTATCGTGACAACTGCATCGAAGTGAAGTAAAGTTGGTTTTCATAGCCTTAATCTTTGTGAATAAATCTTGAAAGAAAAAGGATTGATGCATTTGTTTTATGGAAGTATTTACATTCATTTATTATAAAACTAAAGTTGTGTTGTGCATGATAATTCAATGAAAAGTTAATACACAAAGTTGAGTAACTGACCGTCATTTTTCAATAGATAATTCCACGTGGATAATTCTGAGAAATAAGAAAAAAAAAGTTTTAGCAATTTTAGAATTTTTTTCTAAAACATAATTGTGTACTCTATTAATATTAATATTTAGAATTATACGTGTATTTTATGGATAACTTTATAATCTTGGATTGATCATCGACAATAATTCGTTTGTGATCGAAAATAAGATGAATTTAAAGTTGTTTTTTATGACTACAATACAAATACATGTAGAAATCGTTACTATCAGACTATCATTAAACTATATTAGATGTATAACAGTTTGTTAAATATTTACATAGGTAGTAAAAAGTAATCAGAATTTCATAGTCTCTTTTCCTCAAATCCAATGTCATTTTAATCGATTAAAAATATGATTACTAAAAGTAACGTGCGTTAGAACATTTCTGGAAGGTCTGTGCGAATTATGGAGGTCTGATTTAGTTGCTGCGTAAATCTGATAAAGTGAATAATTTCTATTTAATTAGGTGCATTCTGTGATATGTTTAGAAAAATATTTCTATATGTGCCGAAGCGTATTTTCGATAAGAAATTCAATGTTTTTCACTCTCCTTCTATTTTTGTGTACATGTAAAACGTCTTGTGATTCGAATATTCCAAATATGAATAACAATAAATAGTTTATTCCAGTTATGGACTGATAGATTGAGCATACAATCACATAAAAATTATTCAAAAGCTTCAATATTTAAGAATACATTACATTCATGGCAAAAACATGAATAGAATAACCAATATATTGTGATTATATTTCCATGGGACAGAATCAGAAGATTGACCAAAATTAAATACATATACTTCTTGTTTCTAAGTAGCAATAACGATATTCTTATTTCATACACATGTATCTATTAATTAAATACATATACTTCTAGTAGCAATAAGGATATTCTTATTTCATATCTATTGCATATACTCTCCTAAATATTTGAGAAATTCCAGATCTTCATGGTTGAAATTCCAGTTTTATTTCTGATTATTTTCCAGCTTTTGGAAATTTTTATATCCCAGAAATTATTAATTTGCAAAAATAGAAAGGGCATTTAATAAAATATAAAGGGTATTTAATAATAAAATGATTTTCATCCTCAATTTTTACCAAAAATATTGACAGTCCGTATAATTCTGCCAATATAACCTTTAGAATGTTGACCTGTCTCTACTTTTAAACTTATTTTAACAAGTGGTTTTCTATATCTGAGCTTTTTATGTATTTCTTAATGCAAAATGAACTTTTGAAAGAAAAAATATTAAAAAGGTTTCTTTTTCCAGATTTCAAAATTTTATCTTTGTACGCATTTCAGATAAATGAATGAAAAAACTATCCAGTAATTTCCTTTTGACGAGTTTTGGAAATAGGTGCTCACTATATATCTGGACATGACTTATTTAACTCTACAATAAAAAAAAACTATGCCAGAGAACCATGAATTGTTTTCATTTTGGTAAAGTCTCATCCTACACACGTATGCATCACATAGTTATCCTTCTTCTTATTTCCTAATCTTTAATATTTTAACATTGATATTTCTATAGACAAATATAAATTTTATCTTTTCAGTTCAGACTTCACTGAAAAATTACTATGAAAAAGAAAGGAAATGAGGCAAATGTCAAGGAGACAACATCCCATCTCCAGGTTAAAACGACCCAAAACAAACCATCTAGGGGTCACATACGGTCTTCAACACAGTAAGGAACCTCAAAACATATAGCAAGGCTTAAATGGCCCCAAAAGGTAAAAAAATTGAATAAATCAATGGAAACAAACCACATCCAATAACCAGAATATCAATAAACTAGCCAATGAACCAGCATACTCCTGACTTGGGACAGACGCAAAAATTGCGGTCGGATTAAACTAGTTTTCTTGGATCCAAACCCTCCCGCAATGTGTGGTGAATGGGTAAAGAATAATCACATAAAAAGACTAGCAGTAAAAATCAAACTAGAAAAAAGTCCAACTTATCAAGACGAGTGCCCTTACAACAAAGTGCATAAAACATAAGGACAATACACACGGGTACTGTCCTGACAAATGGTCCCAGTTACTGACAGCTAGCTAAGGACATAGTTTCCGTTGACTATGATATCAAGCCTTCTCATATATGAAACTTCAATTGAAATACTTCTAAATAGATTTCGTATAACAACATCATCAATTATGAAAGAAGAATATGATATTGTTCAATGACAAATACTGCCAATATAATTTTTTTTTTCTATTTATTTATTGTGTAAAGCATTTAGGAGGCTTTATTAACACTCAATATTTATTTCATAAACTTCATCAATTTTTTACCCGTACTAAATGAGTTATATATGGTCAAAGAGGAGATACTTTTAATGTCAATATCATAGGGGCACTTGATATGCAAATCATAATCATCTCCACTTCGACCATATAACTATTTTTATCAAGGGTGATAACCGACAAGCACTAGCAGATATGCTTTGATCTTGTTTGGCCATTTTGATCTTATCACGATCTTGACAGGCTGAACATAATTATGTTAAGACAGTGTAATATTTCAAGTTGGTTTTCAAGATACTTGATTTCAAGGACGATCAAGATGTGTTAAGATAGTTTAAGACCAAACAAGATTAACTTATTAATTGTGTCCAGGAACGATCAAGACGAGTTAAGTTTGTTCAGATCAAACAAGATCCCGATTTAATCTTATTTGATGTGGACAAACTGAACACATCTTAATCTTCCTGGAACGCAATTATCTTGTTTTATCTTGATAAACTGAACAGGTCTTGATCGTCCTTGAAAGCAATTTTCTTGGATACGACTAAATATCTTACACAGTCTTAACAAATTGTGTTAAGCTTGTCAAGATCGTGATAAGATCAAAATGGCCAAACAAGATCATAACATATCTACTAGTGAAGTCACTGTTACGATTCTGTGATTTGCAGGGCTTTTAATTTCAACCAAAATTGTCTCACAGAAGTGAGTAAAATAACATGTGTTCCGTGCTTAAAATAATGTAGCATTTCGTCATTTTAATCGCCCAGCCGATGTTTCAACTCCTAATATTACATGTAATATGAAATGTAAAATCTGAATTATGAGTAAATATGCCAAGTACATCAGAAAACTTTTACTTTTTGCTCAGTCACTAGTGAAAAACGCACCTTTAGACGCCAATTAGTAATTTAAAACACAATTTTACCTATTTTCATAATGAAATAAAACTTACAGGATATCATAATACTATGGAAGTATGTAATGAAGCTAAGAAATAACTAAATACCGAAGTTACTGTGAATTTACTTTCTGCATATGCGCATTTCGACAACTTATGTTTCTTCAGTGCAGATAAAATCTAAACGAAGACCATAAACTAAAAAATGTTTTAAAACTGATAGAGAACAAATAACCAATTTGATCTAAATGTAAGGCAAAAATCAGTTAAGGACATAGCCTTGCACGAGGGAGATACTCCTTAGTTTTCAACAAAATTTACAAAAATTTAGATATTGTAAGGTTCGAAAAATAATAGGCTTTCGGGTCAGCAATAAGTACTGGCTCCTGGGCTGGTAAATACCCTCGGGGACTAACATTCCACCAGCAGTGGTATCGACCCAGTGGTAACAAATATATTAATACCGAAGTTACTGTGAATTTACTCTCTGCATATGCGCTTTTCGACAACTCATGTCTCTTCAGTACTGATAAAATCTTAACGTTTGGAAGACCATAAACTCAAAAATGTTTCAAAACTGATACAAATTACGATATATCATAATGACATGAATATACAATTTCAAGATGAAAATTATGCAAATTCATAATGAAGTAAAAATTACACGATATTATAATATTATGGAAATACGTAATAAAGGTATAAAATTACGATATTTCATAATATTATATATGTTCATCTTCAAGTTGAAAATGAATGGTATTGAAACTTGCAGAAAATGAAAATCCAAGTAAATCACCCCATCTAATATATCTTGATACCTTGAATGTCTTTGAGGAGCGTAGAATTAAAGGGCATCAGACGAAGTGCTGCGTTGAAGCCAAAATTAACAATTGAAACAGCAACAAAAATTTGGAAAAATACATTGAACAGTTTGAAAAAATACAAACGAGTTCTTCGTCACACAAAATACCGCAAGTATAGTATACAGTTATTTAATGCGTATGAGGGCAATAGAAGAGAATACACTGGGAAGCAGGCATCATGAACCTCTTGTCCAAGTTGACTTGGAGAGCAGTCACGAAAATAGCTGTTATTTAACTTGGAACATACTTAGGATAGTCTTATCATTACGTCTGATCTGATCCTAAAATAATGTCTGTTCTAGCCAAGACCCTTCTCACTAAGTCTCTCTTGGCTATGGCTGTTATACCCGAGCCTATTCTCTGGTCATGACCGTCCAACTTAAGTTTGTTCTGGACATTACCATTCTTGCCAAATCTGTTCTTGTTATGATTGTTTTTTTCAAGTCTGCTTTGGCTGCGGCCGTCTTGGTTCTAGAATTATTAAACTGAATGTAAAATTAAAGGCGTCCTTATTTCCCGAGTCCGGAACAGTTTAAATTATAAAGATAACCACAGTATTTTATATGGAAGCCGGATGCAGCCATTTTCGCGTTTTCGTGTTTTCGTGCTATCAATCAAGAACGCGAAAAGGCGAAAACGCGAGATCAAGAAAGCGAAAAAGAGAAAAGTCGAAAAGGCGAAAACGCGAGAACGAAAACGCGAAAAAGCGAAATACCGGACACGAAAACACGAACATGAAGACGAAAACGCGAAAACACGAAATTAAATAGATCCCGCCTTTTCGCTTTTTCACGCTAGACATTTCGCGTTTTCGTGGGTAAAATCTCACGTTTTCGCCTTTTCGACTTTTCGAGTTTTCGCGTTATCGTGTTTTCGCGTTTTGGCGTTTTCGTGTTTTCGCCTTTTCGCGTTTTCGTGTTTTCAACTTTTCGCGTTTTCGTGTTTTCGCCTTTTCGCGTTTTCGTGTTTTCGCGTTTTCGAATTTTCGTGTTTTCGCCTTTCGCGTTTTCGTGTTTTCGCCTTTTCGTCTCGGAAGTTTACATTTCACGCATGCATCATTAATTTACAAAAAAATGTGGTCGTCTCAAAATATTATATTGATAGCTTTAGCAGAAAAACTATGTGATTTTTTTGTATATTTATAATTTAACCACATCATGGGCCAGAGCAATTTCACTACTTAGATTTTACTTTTATTGAAAACTAAGGAATATCTCCCTCATGCAAAGCTCTGTCCTTAGCTGATTTTGGCTTTAAATTTAGATCACTTTGGTTATTTGTTCTCTGTCAGTTTTTAAACATCTTTAAGTGTATGGTCTTCCAAACGTTTAGATTTTATCTGCACTGATGAGACATAGGTTGTCGAAATGCGCATATACAGAAAGTAAATTCACAGCGACTTCGGTATTTAGTTATTAGATCGTGATTGGTTTAAACATATATATTCAATATAGAGGGAGGGTAGGAGAGGGTCTCATATCACATTCTTGTGGAAATAATCCCGAATTCCGGGTAAAATAATTTGTCAACCCCGTTTTCACTCTAAAAAATCATGTAACTGGAAAATTTATTCTAAGTAAGTGGATAACTTCTGCAAAAGTAACACCTTATCATCGATATAAAGGATTCAGCCATATCTATTAGAAAACACATATTATGGAAGCGTACAATATATGCATATACAAACTTATCTTTTAACAATGAACTAATAAATAACATATATAAGGAGCAAGAAAGAAATTAAGAATCTGAGAAATTAAGTTAGCATACATCATGTGAACCGCTTTGTTTGTCTAATGAAAGTACGCACATATTCGAAAATTTTTGAATTCATTTTATCATCAACATCGTCGTTACCAAATAAAAGTGTTTCTATGTGCATTTCTATGTTTAAGCTATTAATTCTATCATTAAGTTCACGTCTTTGATTTTGAAAGAGATGACATTCAATAAAGAAATGAATAGCATCCTCATATGGAGCACCACAGGAGCAATTTGGGTGGTTTACAACATGAATATTTGCCAGATCGGCATTCAGAGAACTGCATTGATGTCTCAGTCTGGTATGAAGTATGTTTAATTTTCTGTTGCCTTCGTTATAATAGTTGGGTGCTTTGATCAACATTGGTTTAATTTTTTGCTTAAATAACCGGATTTACGAATTTCAGGGCTTAAATTATTCCAAAGATTTATAGTAGACGGTATGAAAGACTTTTCGGTAACTCGTAGCCTGCATCTTGGTGTTACATAATTATCATTATTCCTGAGCGTATATTGATTTACATCGGAAACCATAGGTGGTAAACAGTCAGATAGGTACTGGGGGCAAAGTTTATTATGCATTTTATAAAAAGTTGTCAATTTACATTGTTTTCGTCTTTCGACAAGAGGTTCCCACCCTGTTTCAAAGTAGAGTGATTCTAAGCTAGAGAACTTTGGCAAACCGGTCACAATTCGGGCTGCCTCTAATTGGATTTTTTCTAGCTTTTCAGTTTCATATTGGAAGCATCCGTCCCAAACCTCGGAGGCATACTCTCACAAGGGGCGTATAAAACTTAAATAAATAGTTGATAAACTCCTTTTTGACAGAACAAATTTTAATTTTCTAAGGGCATGTAACTTAATCATTGCAGACTTTGTAATATTATCGATATGTGTTGAGAAGGTCCCATTCGCCGACAGGGTTAGCCCTAAATGTTTGTGATTTTCTACTTGATCCACAATTACACCATCAAAGAATATATTAAGGTTAGGGGGATTATTATTCGTTATACAAAGAGCTTTTGTTTTTTTTGGGGGGGGGTTAAAATCCACAAGCCATAATTTTGACCATTCATTCAATTTAGATAAATCATAGTTTATTTCTCTTTCTATGGTTGCAGCACCTTGACCTGAATAAGCAAGGGACGTATCGTCTGCAAATAAACGGACTAAATTTGAGAGATTATCAGTTATATCGTTTATATATAAGAGGAAGAATAATGATCCCAAAATTGACCCCTGTGGTACTCCAGCCTTGATGTCACCCAAATCAGAAGATTCACTATTTACTGAGACAATTTTGTTTTCTATTTTTAAGGTAGTTGCCAATTCAGTCAATCAATGTTCCTTCTAACCCATAAGCTTTTAGTTTTTCAATTAGTCCCTTATGCCAAACCCTATCAAAGGCCTTTGATATATCGCAAAAAATCAAAACGGAAAAATTCTTATCATCTAAATTTTGGCAAATTCTGTGATAAATTTCAAGAAGTTGATAAATCGTTGAATGTCTCTTAAGAAAGCCAGATTGATATGCATATAACATATTATTATCAATAGTATAATTATAAATATGTTTATATACACATCTTTCCAGTACTTTCCCAACACAACTTAGTGAAGAAATTGGTCGATAATTAAATGGGTCGGATTTTTCGTCCTTTTTATGACATGCCATGATTCTTGTCATGTTCCGACTGGATGGGAAAATCCCCGATTGAAGAGAATAATTAAATAGAAAAAGAAGAGGTTTACAAATTGAATCAGCGGTTCCTTTGAGCATGTGATGACTAATAGTGTCACTTCCGCTAGCTTTGCCTAGTTTTAATTTTTTTAATATATCCTTAACGTCTTGTTCGGAAATCACAATATTGGAGAGTGATGAATTTGTACGCCGAGTCATTTGTGGGACATTTTTTCCACTATCATCGAGAGAAGAAATTGAACAGAAGAACTGGTTTAGTAAATTGGCTTTACTCTTATCATCATACACATATTCGTGGAGATTAGTATCAAACAAAGGGGGTATAGAATAGTCGGACTTGGACCCTTTCATTAATTTTTTAATGAGGGACCAGTAAGCTTTGGAATCGGTTACAGATATTGTGTCAATTATTTCGTTGGCACTTAAATAAAATTGTTCGCGGGCATATTTAATCATGTTATTTACTTTATTACGTTGGTCTTTGTACTTTTGTCGATAATAATTGGACGTCGAATTTTTAGCTTTTGCATGAAGTCGATCACGAACTCTCAATTCTTTTTTTATTTCAGTATTAAACCACGGTTTATCTTTTTGTTTGACCGAGACTGTCCTGGAGGGTATACACTGATTGACAAATTCTAAAAAAGTATCCGTAAATTTTATGACCATTGAGTCTATATCATTGCAACAATTTAGAGTTGTTTGCCAATCAAAGTCGTTTATATTTTTATTCAGTTTATCAAAGTCTGCTCGTTTATATAACCAGACTTTTCGTGTTATCGACCTGTTTTTATGATGAGGAACTTTGAAATGAGCCAATGTTGCATCATGATCGCTCACATTTCTATCTATCGGTATGACTTCTGCATCTATAATTAAGTTTGTATTAGAAACAAGGATAGGGTATAAGAGCGCATTATTTCTAGTTGGTTCCTTGATAACATTAATAATATTATAAGACTTTATATCATTTAGGTGGTTATCTGAATCAGATAGACGATCTATATTTAGATCTCCAGTGATAACTATATTTTCTGTATAATTATATGCCTGTTCTATTGAATATTCAAACATATCCCACAGGTCACTTCCACTCCTTGGGGCCTATAAATTGCACAAAGTAAGAATTTAAAATTTGGACCCATTATTTCTAACCAAATCAATTCACCGTTTGGAAATTCAAGATCAAGTCTTCGTGTTGCATGAACTTTTTCTGAGACCATTATAAGAACACCCCCTCCAGTTTCGGTCATTTCTAAATATAAACGGAAATCCATCTATGGAAATATCTTCATTTTTTACATTATTATCTAAATGTGTTTCAGTAATACATATGACAGAGGATTCAGATGCAATATCTTCGATATTTGGTATTTTATTTCTGACACTTCTGGCATTCAAATGGAAAATAGATATTTCAAACTCATTTGGGCCTGGGTTAGGGTGAACATCGTTGTCAATAATTAACAAAGTCATCAATAGGAAAGTATAGCAAATATTTTGATTGAAAGGTGACACCAGTGCCTTAACAAGACTTATGACCATACTTACTACAAAGTTTACTTTAAAATACAAATTTAACTTGAACATGTTAAATAATGGTATAAAAAACAGACATCGTTTACATAAATTTGAATATGCACACGTATAAAAGAGACCTACTGCAGCTCTGTACATAACTAAATCATTTCCCGTTGTCCAAAGTTTGATACATAAATGCATTTATGGAGCAGTAGGCTTCAGCCCTTGGTTCAAAGTGTATGCTAGTGATGAAAGTATAAATAATAAAATTACATTGAATTAAAGCTAGATTATGGTATCTAAAACAAAACATATATACAAAGTACAAAATAACATAAATATATGGAGCAGTATCATTTTCCGGAGGTGTAGTAAATATTTTGCATTCTAGTGCAAAAATATAGAATGCACCGATTATAATGACACAAAGCATAAGTGAGATACTGATTAGTGCCTATAACATTTTTTTCTAATATTCACCAAAATTATTTTCAGATATTTTTTGCTAATATTTGACAAATCGAGTAGACCGGCAATTACCGCTACATAGACGATGTGCTTTCTCTTAATAATCCTAAATTTAAGGATTATATACATCAGATCTATCTAAATGAGCTTGAAATTAAAGAAACAACTGAAACACCTACTTCAGCTTCGTACCTAGATCTTTTATTGTATATTGACGAAGATGGATGTTTGAAATCTAAGCTATATGACAAGCGTGATGATTTTAATTTCCCCATTGTGAACTTTCCCTTTCTTAGCAGCAATATACCTACCTCTCCAGCCTATGGAGTGTACATTTCACAGTTGATTCGTTACTGTCGAGCTTGTAGTTTGTACAGTGATTTTTTTAACAGAGCAAAAACACTGTCCCAAAAGCTGCTTAGTCAGGGATTTGTTCAACCTTTGTTAATTTCATCCCTCAAGAAATTCTATGGCCGTCACCATAGCATCATTGAAAGATATGACGTGTCAGTATCCCAAATGAAAGTGGACTTTTTCAGCTAGATTCACGTCTTCCCGGATTTGACTACCGACTTTGACATTTTCCCGGATTGAATCACCCACAGTGTGACGGGTGCTGTTAACAGAGCAGGACATGCTTACCCTTCCGGAGCACCTGATGTCACTCTCAGTTTCACTGGAGTTCACACTGTGAGTGCCTTTGTTCTGAATGTTGTGGTTTCTGGTTCTGTGCTTTGTGTCTGTCTGGCGTCATTGTTTTTGTGTCTAACGTAATTGTTTTCTGTGTTCTCGTTTTTGCCCTGTCTTTGGACTTCGATTTTCGTGAATTTCACCCCTTTGTTCCTTCGGTGTTCTACTGCCGTTGTTACATCGACATAAGGTAAGCCCTATGATTGCAAAAGCCTATTTTTATATTCTCTTCTGCTCTGAAACACTGAAGCAACAGGATGATGTTTCGGAGGTCCTTTACGCTAGTTTCATTCCAGTTTGACAATAAAACAAAAACACAAATAAAAAATAAACAAACAAACAGCCGCCATCTCGGAACAAACAAACAAGTAGTACAACAATGGTCTTCGTATTTAATGTTGCTCGGAAATAATAAAAACAGATTTACTGAACTGCATGGGAATGATTTAGGCACGGACCATTTGATTTTCAGGGGGAGCCTCTGATTTTTACCCGGGCCGGGAAATATTTTTTGCCCGCTTCGCGGGGAATTATGAGATATTATTAGATAATTATGAAATAATATCTCATAATTTTGAGATAATTATCTTATAATTATGAGATAATTATTTCAAAATTATGAGATAGTTATCTCATAAATATGACTTATTAACTCATAATTATGAGATATTATCTCATAATTATGAAATAATATCTCATAATTATGAGATAAGATCTCATAATAATGAGATAATATCTCATAATAATGAAATAGTATCTCATAATTATGAGATAATATCTCATAATTATGAGATAATTATATCGTAATTATGAGATAAATATCTCATAATTATGACTTATTATCTCATAATTATGAGATACTATCTCATAATTATGAAATAATATCTCATAATTATTATAAAATATATTCATTTATGTTTTCACTTGTAAATCGTTCAAAGTTAGCGTATCAAGAGCAATCGAAAAGTCTTCCCGAGGACCATTCAGTGATTCGGGCCATTGAAAAAAACACCCCGATTATCACGGGGTAGCGTTTATCAACATGTTTCAACGGTAATAATTTTTTGTTTGCATCAGAGTTACATTATTAGGGTGAATAATCTTGTTAGAAATCAGTTTTCCGCCTTTGATAAGTGAGCTGGTAAAAATTCAATTTGATCAGTTGCCTTGTTAAATGAACAATCAAAGACCTTATGGACATACTTTATGCTCTTCTTTTCCGTCTGTTGATGATATGACAGTTGATGACATTGAACACTACAATATCTATATAAAATAAAACTAGAAAATAATTTGCAAATCTTTAGTTTAATGTAGTAAATGATTAAACAATTATTTTATAGTTAATCAAAAAGTAGTCATTAGACTGCCCAGGGAGAGTGGTATTGATTGAGGTGGTGATAATGACCGAGCCGAAGGCGAGAAACATTTGTCGGTTATGTCAAAGTGAAAGTAATTCTAATTTCAATAGCAAGAGAAGTTTTTGGTATTCTTATCAAAATTATCTCTACTTTGACCTTGGTACCGTAAAATAACCGACAGATTTTTCTCACTGCAGAAGAATTACGATGTTATGTTATTGGTGCACATCGCTTGTCCGGCACTATTTGGTCCGACACTCAATGGTACGACACTCACAAGTGTTAAGAGCGACCCTTTGATTTTAGGGTGGGGGTTTTGAAGGAATAACGAATAAAATTTAGAATAACAAATTTGGTAAAAAAAAAATAACAGGACAGGGAAAGGCTGAAAAAAATAATTGATTGATTGATTGATTAGTTAGAGTTTAACGTCCAATGAGCAATATTTCAGCTATATCAGGACGAGAACAAGTTAATCAATTCAAAACAAATTGTAAGTAAAAGAAGAAAGAAATAAAGGTGGAAGGGACAACCGGGGCAACGACTTTTGACTGCCACTGGAAAAGGGGAGAAATGGGTAGGGGCAGGAAATTTAGCCTTCTATACGACACCCAGTGCGTCTGCTCTCTTTAGAGAAATATAGAAGGGGTCTTTATACTGCATGGAGCGTGGCGTTTCTCCACACAGTTTGGCTACAATGGTTCGCGGTCAGGCTTTCTGTATTATGACCTGACTACCCCGCAAAGACAGGGCATTCCCCTATCCACCACCTGGGGACGCGCCCCGCAGCTCTGTAGCCAAAGCCCCTGAAAACCTATTCAGGTGCCGGGAAAAAATAATTGAGATGACATACAAAGAAAAATATCTAACATATATAAAAAGACAGGATTGTTTCCATTAAGAAAAAATCAGTCAGACTCAAAGCTTACAAGAAAAATATATCCAAGATCAGATGTTCCTTCAAAGCTCCACCATAAAAATCAATGGCTACTCCATTATGGAGCCTCAGTTGACACCAGCATGAGTCTTCCAACCTTTCAATACTGCGACTGGTTCTTGGAGCTGGACTTAAGATAGATACGATAACGTAACCCTCAGTCCACTACGTTCCCGCGAGGAACGTAGTGGACTGAGGGTTACGTTATTGTATCTAGACTTAAGATATTGATACTGTTCATACATTGTTTCTTTGGTTGCACAATCAAATTACATGTTTTGTGCAAGGTAATACAAAAACTTAGTGGCAAGTGCAGGAAAACTCTATTGATACATATAGCACGTTACATGTGTAATTTTAGAAGTCATTCTGTAACATTGTCCGAAATGCTTTATTACTATTCAGTCCGTTGGAACAAATTTAACCACGGTACATATAGTCTGTCAGTCACATGCAGTACTTCAAACTTGGTCCGCACATCAAGCTTGAAAAGCCAAAAAATTTAAAAAGGAATATCCTGTACAAACACTGACGTCTGCGTAATTTAAGGCATAGACACATTTTACACTAGTAAATTTTGATCGACCTCTGGTGAGGTTGTTTCTGAAAAGATCGATTTTGCAAACCCTGTGGTAGTCTTAAAAAAAATTTTCATGTGTAAACGCCAAGATAAATCGCAATCGATCTTTCTGCAATGAAACTGAAAAAAAAATAAATAAAATAAAGTTAAGAATTTATACACGTGTGTCGATGAGATTTTGTACAAAAACGGAAAGTAAAAGATCAGAAGCTTGGACACATGCAGAAATTATTTTGATAAATGAACTTTTTAGTCCCAACATCACGAGAACATGTTTTAAAAACTTGCACATTTTTAAACAAGTTAGTCAGTAAAAAATGAACCGTCTCTTTGACTTGTATTTGTCTTTGTATTTTTGTAAAATTTGTATATCGAAGAAAACATGTAACCTAGATGTAAATGAGATCGATTCAAAGTACTATTTTCTAAAGCGATCTGTTAATGCAAACAAATAATTTTTAGATCGATTTAGATAAACACGGTCTTAATTTACATAATTGCTCATGGTCTTACAAATGATCAAAACTGTCTTGATTCTATGTACAGACGAAATGTAAAGTTTCGAAAAAGTCACACAATGAAGAAAATTAAGAAAATTAAAATATTTTGCGAGACAACTTGATGTCGTATATAAAGATGTCTTGCTCACGTTCTCTTTCCATCCTCATAAAAGGGGTAAACTCTGAAAATTTGTGCCTCTTCTCTCTTTTATTCATGTTTTAGATTTTGATAGAATATCTTATTTTCATCTATGAACGACAGCTACATAAATAATGTCACACAAGGTTGTTATTGGGTCCGTGTTGTTCATCTTTGTGTGTGTGTCTTCATTTTTCTTTTCTTTGCCGTACGCATGTTGCGTCTCTGTTTTTTTTTTTTTTTTTTTTT